>LUCM01003284.1:0-19456 GCA_008360955.1 Fasciolopsis buskii | reverse complement strand
ATATACAGTATTATTATTATTATCTCAAAGCCCAGCTGGCAAAGTTACTAGATTACCGCTCTTAGTTAACCCGACACGAGCTAACATTGGACTAGACGAGGCTCACCAACATGGGTTGCAGTTCTGGTTCATGACCGAGTCTTCGCTGAGATCATCATCTGGGATCGATGGGATTTGGCTTTGCCTCTTATTTCCTCACTTTCTCGCACGTCCAGGCCAATGCACATTTGACCTCCTTTGTAGTCACGTACCCTCTTCACCAGTAGCTTAGGCAAATAACCTTTGAGCTTCTCCCAATGTGGTCTGAAGAAAATGTTAATGTATTTCTTAACGGATCCATGCTCTCATCGAATTCCTTGATTTTAAACACATTCAGCCTGTGTAATCCTTGCCTTTTATGTCATCTTATCCTCTTTACTGGATTGGCAGGGCTGAAAAGGTCGTTCGTGATAGCCCCAAACCTTCGACTTCCCCTAAAACTGCTCAATTCTAGTGACCTCATTTTACGGAATAGATGCACGATGTTGCAGGTATGTTTTCGCGATCCAATAATCACCATAACCCAGGCTGACACCCAAGCCAAACTACTTCTCATTTTTGCGTTTCAGATCTCGCACCCGGAGTAGACGCGCTATTACCGGTTCCGTCCTCGTAATGGCAATTCCAAATATGCTATCCTATCATTCCTGCTCGGAACCTGCGCTCGAGTTCTGACCCGGTCAACCGAAACCACGCCGATAATCGCATTGGATATCTCAACTCGCATCTTTGCAATTGGATAAAACCGCGATTACTACTGCCCACGGAACGGCTTGCGCGCCTCATGTTCCCCATCTGTACTTCTGGATAAGATCAAAAGCTGCGACAGCAAAAAGAACAGTGTAGAGAACATTCTTGGCTAGTGTACACAAGGAGTGTTCTTACACAAAATTTTTCTTATCTGACGCACCTCCCAGTACAACGCACCGCCATACGTATGTAAATATAATCATTGTTCTTTAGGTAATCCATATCCAAAGTTTCATAAGTTTCCTCTGGATAGTTTGAGACAATCTTGACGGTCTTCCTCCGCCCTCGGAATTTTGTTGGCCATTTGCTGTCAAATACGTGTCTTATCCAATTTGCTTGACGTTCCGCCTGGTTCTTAATCACTTCACTCCATGTATCATATTACCATTGCTCGTCATCTCAGCTCGATGTTTCCGCCCATTGTGTAACGCTCTCGACGTTTGGGGACTCCGGCCATATCTCGACATCCGCCGATGGGCTCTGCCCATGGTTGATGCTAGCAATAAGCATATTTAGTATATATAAACACGAAATGACTCGTAGCGCGCTGCTTGCAAACAGTCTTGGGAAAATCTATTTGGTCTTGAAAAAAATTAGTTTTTCTATTTTTTGCTTTTCACTGGCATACTTGTACTTTCCCTGTTACTTTGCAGCACCTCATTTCACTTTCTAGCGTGCTTCTGCAACAACTCAGAGTTGCTCCAACCCCCTTATTTCATTCGATTTTTATTGTTTGCATTTCCTGTGCATCATCCTTATAAAAATTTGATCTTGCCTTGCGCATGGCTCTCGCAAATCGAGAAATATACCGTATTGTTTTTTATTAATATTAAACATGTACAGCCACCTTTTCCCCAATTTCACAGATTTTTTGATGTTTCGTCGTTAGTGAGATATTTCCGTATCCGGATGACTAGGACCACGGGGCATCGGAGAAAACGCCTCCATCTCGGCGAATAATACTTCCTACTTATCTTTGACAGAGCGTTGGTTACAGCGTAAGATGAGCATTCGTGGGTTTGCCTAATTTTGGCGCTGTGCCCGGAACACCTGAGAGGCCGCATTGCCTTCTGGAATTTTGTCCATTTAGTTCACGTATGATTCAATGGCTTCTGCCGTTTCTTCTAGTGGTCTGCTACTATGCAAGCTCCCTACTCATATGCAGATCTCATCATATTTGTCATATTTGGTGCTCCCAATTAACCCACTACAATACTATAATCCATGGCGGAGACGTGTTTCCACTCAGCATTACGGTAACCGCTTTTTCCGTCCTCCATTTTGTCTCTACATTCTTCCGTCAGTGGTATTTCCTTGGGGTTAGCCGTGTTTTGTTTTGCACTGTTTTCAGCGTAACAGAAACTGCAATTTTTAGATTTTTGATCTCTAGACAGACCCGAATTTGTCCCATTAATCCTGTTAGTTTAGCATATTTTCTACGAAAGCCGTCACTGTTGCAACTATCCAATAAATAACTGTATCCCTCGCTTATTGATTCTCCGTAAACTTTATTTATCGTGCTATCATAAATTTTCTTTTGGCCGGGACGCAGTTTGCCATCTCTAATTCATTTGCATTCATTCCCACTCGGAACGATTTTCGGCTGACGCTTAAATTATTCACCGCTGTGTCATTTGTCCCGCTTTTTGGAAGATGCACAAGAATCAAGCACAATAAACAACGCACCTGAAAGTTGAAACAACCAAAGCATCTACTTTTCATAAAAATAAACCTAACCGTTGGTGATGGAAACTTTGGGAAATGGGTCGAACCATGCATAATGTCAGTCTTTGGTATATCTTCATGAGGTCGTTGTGCGCACTTTTTGCTTGTGAGACCCTGCATTTGATACAAAGCGGCTTCCGCGATAGGAAATTCTTAAGAAAACCAGCAGTTTTTACCTGATAGTAAGGGGTCCGACACCAAATCATCGGGTACTAAAGCAATGGCAGGGGATTATTATAAACGTCACTCTAAATCGTTTCCTTGAAAGCTCAGCCACTAAGAAATCTGCACCGGGGTTCTACAATGGAGCTACTGACGCCGTAAATTTGTCGTTTGTTAAGATGCTGCATATGCGAACTTTATAAAAAGCTTTGGCTTGATCGGAAAAGACGGCGTACGAAATCCATCTAAAGTCGTCATCGGGGGTAGATTACTGGAATTGCAGGATCCGTGTCGAATGAAACCTCGTTGGCAAAGAGACAGAAAACAGTGTTTTGGCTGATGGTGCAAAAATGTTTAGAAGGCGTACAAACGCTTCACTTAGGATGCCCATAGTGCAGCTTTTTTTGTAATTTAAGGGATCGTGGCAACTGCCATTCCCGAAACTTGACTCCGTAACTACGTTTTTCCCCTGCTCTGAAGAACCCCACGGTTGACATATTTTTGGAAGAGGAACTAAACTGTTGGTGCTCTTAAATTTAGCTGAATTCCGTTTGGTCCTGCTTCCAACATCTCAAGGTGTGTTAACCGCATGCCCGTTACTCAGCCGGCTTTAGTTTTGTCACATTCTTGAGACTTGTTATTGTTTTTGCTATTCAGTCTGTGATGGCTGCTAAAATAATCCTCACACGCTTCCCGTTAGAACCGCTATGGTTGTTTAGATGTATTGCACGTGACCGGAACAAGGCTTGATATGGTAATGGTCCTGTGCTGCTTTTGTTCTTGGGAGTCTTACGACTTTTGTTCCAGAGGATATTACTCCTCCACGAATCAAATCGCCCGTCTAATCCCCAATACTAAGGAGGGCCACTACGCACGCTTATCGTTAGGTGCGAAGCGGTATCGTCGCGACCATTACATGAACGAATACATATAAAGGGGACAATCATCCAATTTATAAATGTGCAAATGCTATTTCTATTTCGTTTTGCCTCAGCTTAAATTTTGACAGCCATTTAACGGAGGAATAAGTAATCCTAAGGGACAAAAGGCCGAAAGTATTTTGAGCCCTCATTTGAAAGATTTATTCCTCTGTATTTTAACAGCCCTTGTTAGGCCGTTCCAAACAGATTATTCTTTACGTGGAGGATTTCTACACTTTAGCCTCAGGGCTACGCTTGAACACTCTTTAGAGTGTCCTGCTAGTTTACACACTGGAATGGGCAAGGGCTGTATTTTACAGCCATGTGGAAACATAAAAACTGAGTAAACTCACTATCTACAAACTTCAAAATTGTAGAAAACTGGACCAGTTATGCATCGCGGGCAAGCAATATCAAAAGGCTTCAGAACTGTTTCGCAAATTTTCTCTACGCTCAGTCAAAAACACCGTTACCCTTGGTGGTCCTAAAGTGTAAAGCTTGGGCGTCACGCCCAGTTGGACCGATAAGAGAGGGACTAAACTAAACCTGTAAATCCTCCGCGGGGATGAATGAAAACTGTAGTCTCAGAATTTTGGGGACAGGAAATGCCGTTTTTCGGCCTACCTGTCGGGGGCCAATCAAGAAAACCAATATATTGTGATGCTCACTAGTCTGAACCCAGGTGCTTCCGGCAATCCAATGTTGCTACGCCGGACCTTTGCCAAGGGTCATACTTGCAAATTTGTCGAGATCTTTTCGATAAACCAAAGCTTCGCGCGGTCCGCTGCCCATTGCGCAATTACCATTTCTGTCCTCCAGGTTGAAGCTTCATCGGCAAACAGTGTTGCCTCCTAGGATGGTAGAACGCGGACGGTCTATGTAAGTGGGGTGTTTGAGATAATCATCCACCGGTCCGCACGGGAATCTGCCAAAAGTTGGAGAGATCGGAGAGTAAAGGGCTTGTTTTGGCAATGAGGGAGCGGTCCGTGGGGAATCACCGAGTAGTCGACTCACCCAAAGTGCTACACGACTAATAAATACAGTAGCAAATGCTGAGCGACTCGGTAAAGGGCTTTTGTTATTTCAGTGGAGTTGGCTCGCGGAACCATTCCATCATCGCAAGCCTGAGTCAGGCCAGCCATATGACGGCGCATGCTTAAGACTCATTGCCCGCCCGACAGCTGGCCCTGTTGATGTGGATGTAACTGTCTTTCAAGCTTCATTATGGACCGGAGGATTTTGTTGTGGATAACAATGAGGCTAACAGGCTTGCACACCCTGACTAACGCACACCAAATTTTTAAGGAATTAGGCTAAATTCCCCGTCACTCCAACTGCAAAAAGTCAGCCGCGTTTTAGCTTTCGTGGGGATGAATGATGCAGACTTCTGCTAACGCGGCGTGTGTATCCTTAAGGTTGAAGGGGGTGGGTAAGACCCATCCCCCTGGTCCTATTAAACTTGACTGGTTCAATGTTAAAGGCGGGTTAAGAATTTCATTTTGAAGGAGGCCAGGACATTTTATGTGACAACGGAAAAATTGGCAGTTTTTGGTGGGAAGAAATTGGAGGTATGAGGTGAAACCCAAAAAAGCCGGTGAACGTCATTCTTGGAACAGATCCCTAGATAAAAATTATGCCGGCCTTCTGCCGAAGACTAAACTGACATTCATAGCCGCAGTGCCATCATGAATTAGACGCCACAATGTTATACACCGCCAGCGCCCGGGTTCTGCCTATCTACTTTTACGAGGAACGGCATCTAGCGCTATGTCTGCCAACTTTCTCGTTCACCAGTTGCTGCACTTATGGACACTGTCCTGCTGTCAGAAAGTAACACAGCGCTCGCACCGTTTGATGGTTCTGTCTTGTCGTCGCTTTCCCGTAGTTGTCCACCATCCCTCTTAGCGTCCCCCGGCGTTAGCGTGGTTTTCAAATTTTATTACGTACAAACTGCGGTAAAGATGGTTTTACCGAAGATAGATCTGTTCTTCTTCAGAAAGCACTATGCGAAGGTGTTTTTCAATTAAACTTCAGTTTTAGACTATTTCAACCAAACTTTGATTGCCACAACTGTATCACTTCTATTGCTATGGATTTTAGTGTTGCTGACCGAATTCCACTAGACACGTTTGAAAATGCTGTTTTCTGCTTGCAATATGACGGGATACCCCTGCCACCGCTTTGCACTATATAAACGAGCGTTAAGCAGATTCAGTCCAGTAACGTTTTGGTCCCACAGTTTCGCTGCTACAAAGCAGGTTTCGAGGAGTGAAGCCACGATAGCCTAATCTGCCTCCTTCAAGATGACCTAGGTAACCCCAAACAGAACCTCGACTCAGAAAGAAGTCCTCAGACTGCATGCAGACTAGAACCACAAAACCGCTTCCATTAATCAGAAATTCACCAAGGCAACCTGGTTTGGCTGGGACCCTAGCATCTATACCATTCCATGTGACTCCTCCTCTGTCAAAGGCAAAATTCGATTCAGACAGCTCATCATCATCCTTAACGCGACCATCCCTTTTCTGCCGATTTCTCGGAAGGCCGCAAAGACCGCCTCTCTTCTCACGAGCCCAAAAGGTCTGGCATCAGTCAAGACTCACCCAGTCCCATGGAGACACCTGAATTGCTAGTTACCGATGGGAAACCTGCAGTTATTCCAACGACAATAAATGCTTCACTCGGGTAGAACAAAGCCCTAGCCACCAACATAGCGATTGGCTTATACCAGTCCTAATTTCACCTTTTGGTTGGTTACTTCATCTCGGTGCCTCAGCTGCCTGGCTCCAACGCACCGAGTTTTTACTAACTGCTTCGCATTTCACGGGTACCCAAAGGTCACTGCCAAGAGAATCTCCATGCTAGAAAAAAACCGCAGACCCACATCGTAGATTCAAAAGACCTAGTAATGCATCAGCTCTTCCCCACCAAAGGCCTGCACCGTTGCGTCGTATTGGTCAGGACACCTGCCTGTGGCCTTAATTTAACATATCGCCGTATTCTTGCCGGTGCTATCGCCAACCTACTCTTACCAGCGGCCTGGCCTAAACACAAGGACCCATCTCTTTAAGATCTATTTTTTCATCGCTACCGAGCCGGAAAATCGCCTTTTCCCATGTCCTTCTTGAAATGGCACGATTTCATCATTCCTGCTCAGCTCGCTTTCCCTCTCCCTCTCCCCACTTTTCTTCCGGAGACCTCGGTTCGCTCCCATACTGGAATTGCGAAGAATGTCGTTTACCTTCCCTCTACTTCATCTTCACCTCGTCTGCTGTATCTCGTTCAACGTCCGCTAAGGCAGACGTATTGCCACCCGTTTGCCTACCTATTCCCATTACTCTGGACTCTTCACGCACTAACACTCCATCTCTGCAACCCTACAATTTGACCCCTCCCGGCGGAAACGTCGCTCTCTTTTTCGCACTGAATAAAAGTTATTTTATCCTAAATGAGTTCAGCCACTTAAAGGCTTCGCTGCTTTTGCCAACCTGGACACTATCTTCACCATCGAGTCCTGGCGTGACAGGGACACGTGACCTCCCCTGCGGAATATCAATCTTTTATAAGCAGTAGAAGCAAACGCTGTGGCGGCGGTTCCCTCGTATATGAAGAGCAGATTCTATGAACCTCTATCCTAGGACATACTACACTTGAGGTGATCCAAGAACAGGTATGGCTCACTATCATAGTATCGTCTTGTGCCATCCATATGGCCTGTATTTGTCATCGCTCGTCTAAAGCCGCAACGAGGCTTTGCCTCTTAGCGAATGCATTTAATTGCCTTCCCTCTCTCCCATCAACATCCAGAGTTATTACCGGAGTCTTCAATTTCCTCGGATTATGGTGGTCAACAAGTACGGCACCACGAAACCAAACATCGTTTGGCTCCCGCCCACACCATGAGGTTTGGGGGCAGCATGCGATATCGCCCAACAGAAATAATAAATATATTTAACCTTTATTCGAGCTTTTGATGACAGGACTGATCACCACACCTCGGCTTTCGCCGAAAGCAGGTTTCCAAGCGCATCCACAAGAGAGTTCGCGGCAGGATCCCCATCCGTTCCCCCTCCCCAACTATGTTTTCCACGTAACTCATTCACCTGATCTTAAATGCAGCTCCCACCTAAGTTGATCTCTGCGTCGGAGAGAAGCTACGGCGCTGAAACATTAAAATCATCCCACAATACTCTCACAGCTGTATAAATTAGGATTCCATGACAGCAACCCGGCTATATTCTTCCTAATATTTCCAGTTCGAGATCTATGAAAGCCGAACAAATTATCGCTGGGGCGTGCAATCAATTTTTTACGTTGTTTATGGCCGCAGCAGCAGTCAGTAATCTATCTCAGTTGCAGAATAGGAACAATCCCGCCTTATCTACTGTGTCGCTTGACGTCAAGACTGAGGTACGACAACCAATTTAAAGCCAGTGACTCGCTAAGGCTCTGATGGCATCCCTCAGCATTTATTATTGGTCGCCCTGATTAACCCTTGCTGTCGCTTAATCTCTTCGCTTTCAATAAACTCCGGCATATTTTGAAGTAACTGGAAGCATTTGCAATAATTTCTCGTTATGTGAGGAGATCTCTGCATGATGTGTTTACTTATCTTCCCGTTGACTACACGTGTGTCATCTCCAGCGTGGCAAAAAGTTCCGCCCTCAAGTAAAACTTGGCATCAAATCTCCTTAGCCCCGTGTAAAAAGGATTTCTCCAACCATGTCCCTGCTACACCTGCCACTTTGACTTCCTTTAACTTCTAACCAACCTAGCGAATCTGGGTATGAACTACACAATAATCTATCTTACTGCAGCAGCAACGAAGCAATGGCTTACGAACGGAGGAAAAACAGGCCATCCGCAGCATTTGTGAAAAACTGAGAACAAGGGAAACTATGATTGAGCAGAGGAGCTACAAAAAGTTTCTATACGGGCCCAGAAATTCCTTTTGGGGAAAAACAAATACCAAAATGAAACCACGCTGTGAAGCAAATGAGCACCTTCAATATTGGATTTCACCCCAGCAGCCTTAACCCGACCCTGTAAACCGGAAACTCCACACTTCCCTCGGTCTCCTCATATGCTGCTGGCTTCTGCGCTGTAGGCTTAGTGTGGTGTTGGCGCACTGGGCTCTCCACTTTTATCCATGTTGATGCCCGTCTCAGTTTTCACCCAACCTCCCCTGTCTCCCATGGGCAGGTCGGGCACGTACGCTCACGTGCTCTACAACAGCTGTTATATTATCAACTTAAAACTCCCTAGCACTTTCATTCATACTATTTTCTTTTACCAATACGCATCCATTGTCACGCACCTAGAGTTTTAGGGTGTCAGTGTTCAGTCAATATTGCTTACTGTAAACCGGCTGACGGAAAATCCTCCGATTTTGTCCCTAATCCATTCTGCTACCCGTAAACTGCACCAACGACAGCCTCCATTCAACCTTCGCCCTGATAATTAGAGTCACTGACGACGAACCACTCTCTTCTCTTTTACTTCTCTTGACCCGCCTCGAACGCCGGACTCATCCATACCTTTCTCTCCTAGTTTCACTTGTCGCTTTACCCCCTCGAATTTCTCTCACCCTAGGGAAATTTTATCTCCTCACCCGATTTAAGTCATCAGGTTATTCATCAAAGGCCCAAGCTCCAACCCATCCCCTATTTCTAATCAGACTCTGGTTTCCATGACACGCCATCTAGGGGCGACAAAAGAACTGATATACCAGTGTACTATGGAATTACATAACATTGACCCGCTGGGTAGATGGGATGGTTCAAACCGTGTCAAGGGTGGATCTACTCTCGCACAACTTTGTGCCCAATACTTTACAACTGTCGTAGGCATCAATAACACGGATATACCTCACCGTTTTTCCATTCTCTCCCATAATTTTCGGCCCTCTAATTAATTAATATATTTCCTTAGTCATTTTCCGTTTCGCCTCAGTTAGGGAGCAATCTAGACTGTCCTTTCTTCTTCATTACGCCATACTCCCTGTGTGTCCCACCTACACAGCCTCAGTTTGAACGAAAGAATTTATTTCCCAGGCCTTGCTGAAACGGAACCAGCATGAGTCGCCAATGACAACATACGATCCCTAACAGTAGTTCGCTCAGAAGTAGAAACTGCTCAATGTGATTTCCTACGGCAACGTGCTATGAGCAGGTAAATTGTCATGATTAAGAAGCTTCACCTGGCTGCGACTAACACACCCGTCAAATTAACGATGAATATTTGCAAAAACACGTAAGTTCATATCCTGCTATTCAGTAATTTTCATCGCTCCTAGTATTCTCTTCGATCTCTCCTTGGGGCTTTACTATTCGCGACTCTCATTAGTTTGGTCCCTCATTGAAATTAGCCAGAATTTCTATAACTATTTCACCGTTAAATTCACATTATATTTAACGAGTTACATGCTACCGTTCATTTTCCGCCCAGAAATTGCAGATGCCTCCTCTTAGTGCGCCTTCAGGCATTTTTTTTACCATGGTCCACGTTATTGTTCTGCCTTTCTCCACACTTTCAGAGGTCTTCTGCCAATTTTCTTTTTTGCTGAAACCACCGCACAATGCACGACCCTTAGCTTCTATCTTCATTTTTGATGTCACTCGTCTAATGCTTTCCTCCGCTCTTTCCTCAAGTCGTTTTAGCCATGGTTTCCCTTTTTTCATCTGTCACCCATGATTCTTGACTTTCTTGGTCGCCGTTAAATTTGCACGGATATTATATCACATTTTCAGATTTTGGACACCTCGGCTATACCTCAACACTTGTCGGTGACCTCCAACCGCAGTGTGCACCTGCGACACCCGGTACTGTTGTACTTAAACGCTGATCATTGTACCGAAGATGAATTATGCTGCTCTCCTCGAGACCATGTGCAATCTTAACTCATCCGTCTTTCTCTCTCCATCTTTGAGCTGTACTCTTCGATCAATTACACCGACGTGACGCCTGATCAGGCAACCAAGTATGTCTCGCGAATTCTTCGAGGAACCTAGCGCTTTGACAAAAAAAACAAGCAGCATTCACAACCCTTTGACACCGGGTAGCCAAAGAGCTTCTGTCCTTGAGATTTGATGAGTTACAAACTGTGCAAGCATTTTTGCAAGGTATTGCATCCACTTTATCGTGGCTATCTCCAGGTGGTCGAACACCGTCAAATCTACCTTGGACTCGAAACTGGAAATCATATATCCGGTTTTGGGGCCAGGTATATTGACAGACTTCACTGCCGACTTACACTTGACACAACAACAAGCTCGATTTTCCCTCTCTCCTTAGGTGGCTGATTATGGGAGCTAGATTGTGCACACCGGCGTCCTTCTAGACTGCGAAAGACTAGAAGAGGATCACAGGTCCGTCAAAAAAATTGTTGAGAAGCTGAATCACGTGTCTCTCTCCGTCCGCCTTGCTAAGCTTAACTTCTACCCTCCTAAATTGAAGCATGTCCGACGCGATCTCACTTTTGTGTTTCAACTGTTTAACCCACGTCGGGAAGGGGAATGCTTTAACCACTGCTCTCCATCGGAGCCAAAGAGTGACTCCAGCGAACCCAAACACTTTAAAGAAACAACGGGATGACAATGTGGACTCAACTTCGACATTCCATTTGAGTCGGCGTAGAACAAAATCACATAAGTCAAAAACTTATGGCCCCTTCGTTTCGGGCTGATGTGCCTATTTCTTTCGGCCACTAATGTAACCCAGGCCATTGCCACAATCTGGTTGAAGCACGTCCCTCCGATATTCCCTCGTATTCATTCAGTGCTCTGCTGTTCAAAGCCGACGAAAAGTCACTGAGTGAGCGCGATGAAGCATTTTGACATCGAACCTGCGCAAAACTTCAAGTCTTCAATATCCAGGACCAAAAACCTCGGTGTAAGCTTGGGTAATGCACAGTCGAAACTGAGTCTCAAATACAAAATACAACCGTTTCCTTTATTCTGCAATACTTGATTATAGATCGACCAAATACAAGCGGAAACAAACCATATATATGCGACCACAAAGATGTAAAGAAGAACGCATGTGGTAACCATGAAACCCAAAAAGGTGCGTGTCCAAATCGGCTGTTAAGTGGGGATTAAACAAACTTTCGAGTAAAAATAAGCACGCAAAGGATAAAGCGCTAAAGTAATTTGTGCGTTAATAACCTCAAAAATTCTGCTACAAGAGAGTCTTCTTTGTGGAATATCCCTTAGCCATGCATCGCAGTTGGATTCTCAACCGAGTCTGAAACAACTTTTGTATCACTACACTGGAGACGTCACCGAGGTCAGGGCCTAGCTTACTGAGAGTTGAAAGCGACTGACATAACCTGATCTCACTGAATCACCCTGACCGACAAAAACAATCCCGTCATTTGCAAACCTTTGATATAAACCAATAATCGCAGCTGGATTGTACACTTTCGGAACTCACAGGATTTGCTTCTCGAAACAGAAGAGGAAAACCCTTGACACTTGACCGGTACAAGGAAAAGGCAGCCTGAAGCAGTAGGAGGTGGAGTCTGTTTGATAGGCGCCTTCAGGCAGAGTGTGCGCGAGGAACGCGCAAGTGATAATGGCGACGGACGATCAGCGTACGGTTAAACAAGCTATCTGGAGAAAAAATCCATGTTCCTGTACAAGACCTCCTGAGGCAGCTTGTAGAACCGATTTTCCTAACGCGAATCTCGTATTTCGTTTGTTGCTCTTAACCTTGGTGACCACTTGTGTGTCGCCCTCACTCGGCTCCTTAAGACTGCAATACTGGCAACCCTGACGCTTGACCGGTACAACAAAAAGACAGTCGCAAGCGGTAGCAGGTTGAGTATATTTTGACGGGAGCGTGCGGGAGCAACGCGCAAGTAACGACCGCACTTGGCGGTCAATGCTCGGTTAAACAAGCTACCCAGAGGAACAAAACCATGTTCCGCTTTATTATCCAGCCCGATTGACCGTTTAGTCACCAATATGCTGAGTCCAATGGGGAGGCGAATTAAGAAACGGGAAGTGTTATACATTTACTTAGCCCTTTACGGTATATGATGAAACCAAGTTCTGTTCTGATCGAACCCAGTGGCGTTGTTTTACCCAACCTCGAGATGCGTGGCTTTTCGAATAAGGTGATTCTATGAAGAGATTGTGCAGATGGTCCAGCAAACGAACGGGTTGATTCAAGTTTTTAAGCACTATGAAGTACACGGATTACCAATATCAAGAGTAAAGCACCTTCGCGTCGTCGTTGATCTTTTGCAGTGTACGGATGAAACACGTCTACTTAAGATTCGCGTCATCAAGGCTCGGGATTTGATGAAAAAAGACATATTTGGAGCCAGGTAAGTTCCATTTAATTTGTTTTTTTCATATTCAGTGATCCGTATTGCAAAATACTTTTATACAAAAACAATCGATCTACTTCTATCGTATGCTCTCCTGTGCAGACACGTACGGTGAAACGATCTCTAAACCCTGTGTGGAACGAAGAGATTATATTCCGGGTAACTTTTTTTCTCTCCAAGCTAACTGTGAACAGGTTAATCCTTTCGAAAACCGCTTGGTGTTTGAGCTGTTCGATGAAAATCGCATTGTATGTTCCACCTGATCTATTTCTACACAGTAAATATTTTAGACGCGCGATGACTTTTTGGGCGTTGTTTCGTTACCATTGGCTCAATTAGAAATCGGCACTGAAGGTTCGGGACAACGATTGGTTCCAAGATGCTTTGTGCTCCATCCTCGCAGGTAGGCTCTCCTTAATTGTGGTCATCGGAGCTTCTTTGTGACACTGCGTTGGCCTAAATTTCCCCATGACCCATACAAATGCGAGGCAATTTAAATGTACGCACACCTCTACCTCTTACTGGGATGTTCCATAAAATCAGGTTGTTCCCTTCAAATGCAGTTTATACGGCCATTTTGAACTTTCTACTGCCATAACAGGCTCGTATTTGGCATTCTTGAGTCGAAAATTACGGTCGGACGTATCCTTAAACCTATCGGCGGGCCTCTTAAGTCGGTAGGATTACATAAACACGCTTTTTTCAAGAACTAAGCGTGCTTCGCCACCTTAACTAGTTTTTCGCGAATTATAGCCAGTCGCATATACCGGAAACGTATTATTCTATTGATCACATGTCTTTAGGATAAGGTGATTCTTATGCATATCGAAATAATTCTCTGTCACCACTGGAGACGTGGTTCATATTAGTTAGGCTTTTTCGACCTTTGACTTTGCAATAGTGTTCTGGTTTTAACTGCTACCTCACAGCATCGGTGTTTTGAAACATAAGTGAGATAAGAAGACTTGCGGCCACTTAGAAATTTCATAGGTGCAGGGGGATTTCTTATTGAAGTAATTCAATATCACTGACTGGCACTTGGCTGTAGCGCCCAATGGTTCCAACAAAAGTATAGGGTGATCTGATCCTCAAGTGGACAGGTCAGCTTATCGTATTACGGACAGCCTGATAATTAAGATTTTAACCTATCCGCAGGACCATTTTTTCCCCAGCCACTGCCTGCCTCGAGCAGTGTACATAAATAGTCGTGGTACCTGTCTCAGCTTGTAAGACCGATAATCTCAACGCGGATCTTGTATCAAGTTTACTTGCCCTTAATCTTTGTGACCACTTGTGCGTCACCCTCACTCGACTCCATACGGTTGCAAAACTGGCAACCCTCACACTACCGCTATAACGAAAGGACAGTCTGAAGTGGTAGGAGGTGAAGTATATTTAACAGGAGCATGCGAGCGGAGTGTGCTTGAGCAACGTGCAAATGATAACCGCGCCGGACGGCCAACCTTCAGTTAAACGAGCTATCCGGAGAAAAAATCCATGTTCCGCCACAAAGGCCTCCTCGTAGAAGACCGTCATAGAATGGCTTCGATTGGGACCACACAGAACAAGCCGGAAATTCGTAGATGTCGTGGTGCCTTGACATCGCTCGTCATTGAAAAAGTTTGCCGCTTGTTTGATGGTCCCGTGGGTGCAAGTTGTTGGGAGCTGACCGTGCGCCGGACACCTAACCTGAAAAACCTTTAGGTGAACAAGTGTAACCCACCGGCCTAGCTTCACCCGCACGCTGCTGCAGCCGAGCTTCACGCCCGATGTGCGCCGGTCAAAACGGTGGATCTGACCGCGTCTCACACCCACTGGTCTCACTCGTCAGAAGTATTCACTAGGCGCGGTTGACGACGAATGTCTGATCCCTGGTTCTCTTCGTCCTCTGGTGCGTGGATGATGTCGACCATAGAAACGATGGTTATCGTAAATAGAGCCACCTTGATCCTAGGGTTCTTCGGAGAGAGGGTAAAGCAAAAACTTGTGTGAACGACGCTTGTGAACACCGGTGGATGTTCGATTTGGTGGCGGACACCCAAACGGCGTTCGGTGCTGCCTTTGTCGGTGCAACATGGAGGCGGCACGTACGGCAGCAAATAGGTTATCGCGACAAATGTTATCCTGTTAAGTAGCTATGCATTTGCGAACAGAACAACCTGATGTGAAAATTGTAACAAAATCGGAAAAAACGAACGGGTTGCTTTACCTTGCGGCCGCAACGGCTGCTTCGCATATCCGGTACTGTCGGTGCGATGGGTGGCGCTGTGGATGTTCCTACCAGAAGTCCCCACGGACAGCGCCGGTATCGGCTGAACTCGGCCGGGATATTGGAGAAGTCCGTCGAGGAATCCACATTCCATATTGGTAGGTTTAGTGCGATCGATGGATACCGTGTCGTGTCGGCCGGCAACGTCCAAAATTAATGTTTTGGGACCGCGTTTTACCGCACGAAACTGACCGGCAAACGGTGGTTGCAATGGTGGGTGAACGCCATCAACGCGGACGAAAACGGGGGTCGGAGTTTCAAATGCGACTGAAATGTGCTCCGAAGATCGTTAATCCCGTGGTAAAATAGCATTAAGCGTTCGCTTGTGGTATGCGAGACGGTTTGCATAGTCATCATGATTGAAGTATCTGGGCCTCGACAGAGCCGCCAATTTCCGGGGAGGCGAAGCATACAACCAACTATAAGCTCGTCTGGTGTGGTGCACACTTTTTTAAACGAGCTCCGTAGGCTTAAACGAGCTAACGGCAATATTTTCCTCCAAAGCGGGTTGGCCCCAGCTCGCAGATCGGCTTTTAGTTGCCAGTGGAATCTTTCCACCAAAGTGTTAGCTTGCGGGTTGTAGGGAATTGTTCTAATATGTTTGTGACCCAGTGTTCGTATCAAATTTGGGCATGCCTCGTCGAACTGGGAGCCACGGTCGCGATCTTTGCTTCAGCTCAACGGCCTTCGGCGTAGGCCATAAACCCGATTGGCCGTCGAACGTCTGTGTGATTCGGGTGTTCGCAACAGCTATGAGCAGAACCTGTTCGAGAAACTAAGAACTTCGACGAGCAACAATGTAAACGAGCAATGGGATTAAATCAAGCAGACAATTCACTTGGCAGCATATTTCACTGGTGGCTTTAGATCTAGCATTCATCAAGGACACTGGATCTCACAAGGGTCACTGGGTTTAATGGAACGAAGATGCCAGCCCTTTAACTGCAAGGAGGGAATAAGATGAGTTGACAGTTTTAGCGTCGGTTGACGATAAGTCTTAAGAATGACCATGAGAACTGTTGGGTTAAGGTAGCCGAAGAGATGGAGGCATCGTCCGCTTCAGGTAAGAATCAAAGACTGTGTAAGCTTATACGCGACAGCGGTGGGCGGCAAACTTCGGTTAGTGAAGTTGTGTGCGATGGGAATGGAGATCTGATCCATGGTAGACAGGAAAGACTGGACCTTTGGGCAGAGCATTTCAAAGATCAGTTTAGCTGGCCACACGCCTACGTATTTAGTCCAATGTCTGCAGCTGCGAATCCTTGTGAAGTGTCACTTAATCCCCCAACAGAAGTGGAAGTGCAGTCGAATATTCGGCTTTTGAAGAGGGGAAAAAGCAGTCGGTCCTGACGACCTTCCCCCAGTTCTTTTCAAATTGGGTGGGGAAGCTCTGGTGAAATCACTTACCTCTTTGCTTCATGATATCTGGAACGAGGAGCGTATTCCGTTATCCTGAAGTGAGTCACTGATTGTACCCATCTTCAAGAAGGGCACTCGGCGTGACCGTAGCAATCATCGTGGGATTAGTTTAATCCCGATAGTTACTGAGGTGTTAGCTTCGATAATGCTGCGTCGTTTGACAGCGGTTCAGAGAGTAACATCGGCGAAAAGCAGGGCGGATTTTGTCCAGGTTGAGGTTGCGTCGACCAGATATTCACTGTTTGGCAAATACTCGAAACACACCATGCACACCGCCGCCCTACGATCGTATTCTTTCTGGGCTTGAAAGGCGCGTTGGACTCAGTGGATTGGGCATCACTATTCAGTGCTCTCGACCGGAAGAAGGTACCAGTGAAGTTCGTTAACCTGTTGCGAGCATTGCACTTGCATACTTATGGTTGTGTGAGGGAGGGTATACGGTGAACTATAAAGTTCATTGGGAACGACTAGTGATGTTCGACAAGGGTGTCCCATCTCTCCATTCCTGTTCAACTTCGTCACGGACGAGGTGATGGAAGATGGTTTAGGAGGTCTTCAGAAAGTAGGGGTCGAACTGGGGATTGGTGGGAAGCTATGCGACCTAGATTAGGCAGACGACGTTGTGTGTGGGAGATGTTCGTCGGTTGGAGGTTTTCGACCACCGATGTCAACTTAGTATGGCTAGGATTGGATGGAGTGACCGGGTGAGTAATGGGGAGTTCAGGAATCTAGTACTAGGTACCTGTTCTCAGAATACCTTGTTTCAGCGTATGGAGCTTAGTAGACTACGCTGGTTGGGTCATGTGTTGCGTATGGCGAACACCGTTCTACCATACTGTGTCCTATTCTGGGTTCATTCCAAGGAATGGAAGAAGCCATGTGGAGGCCAACAGATGACGTGGCAACGTGGGATGAGAAACTGCACAGCGAACTTAGTTAAGGTAAATGTCTCACGTCTTCGTGGTTTGGGTCCGAAAGACCCGACAACTAGCTGGCTGGATACTGAGGGATATGGTCGTGAATCGCGAACAATGGTGATCGTGTTATCATTTTCTATCGAATCAGAATGATTGGAAGAGTGCGTTTGTACAGTTGGACTGTTCCGTTTGTTGACTACATCAGTCCCTTATCTTCTACTACCTGTATAGGTGCACTCGCTGCTCCCTTTGTATGTTCCCTCTTTTTATAGACATATGTAACCTTGGAGAAAAGGCAGTGGTCGGTGAGGCTTGCCTTGCTATTTAACGTTGAATTATGCGTTAATGATTATGATGAGTCGCGGTCGGTGTTCACTACAGCGGGAACCTGATATAGTTACGCAATGGACGAAGAATTATTCAGTGACTCTTCTGGCGTGCAGGGTTGTACTGGTATGGCCTGTGGCCAGCGTTGTAAGCGGTCTACACAGGTGAGTATGTTGACAGGCATGAGATGGCGAGGGATGAACACGTACATGGTGAAATCGTTTCTTGGGTTCAGGGAACTTAGCCAGTGGAGCTTTGATATGCCAATGGACTTTCACTCTTTGGCATTGAAGGCAAGCGCAAGATTACTGGCGCACGTCGCGCTCAACATTGAACCACAAAAAACACTCAATCATTAGTTTCAACGAAGCAGCCACACCCGGGTTGTGGTTTGATTGACGACAGCGTACGTGCCGGTTATGGTCAGCGACGTTTGATGGTCTACTATTTTCCTGCACCGAGCATCGACTAGCAGGTCGAAATGCTGGAGGAAGTCTGTGCCAATAATAGAGTATGGGACTTCAGCGACGATGAATACCCAACGAAATGTACGATTATGCTGTCAATATTACTGGTTTCACACAAGGATTACCACTAAGGTGTTAATATTTTGCAAGAGATAGGGCGTGTAGTGGTCGTCACGGTTGCAGTCCCCTTTCATGATTGATTTCACTACCTACCCATACTTCAATTCTTCTAAGTTTACTGTGTTCCCTTTTGTCAACTTATTGCATTCCACAGCTCGCGTTCACGTATTCGAGGAAATCTCCATTTATACTTGGTATACCTACCTGCAGACTGCAACCCAAGGGTTTCCAATATACATGAGTTACTGCCGGTGAGCTTTTGAAGCGTCTGATTGTCACTTAATGCTGTCGTCATTTTCCACCAAAAACTCATGGGTCCCATTAGTTGTATTCGTAATCCTGTTTTTAGTTTCGTATGTTCGAATGTTGTTTCTGATTAACTTGTCAACTTTCCTTATTTTTTTTACGTCTGACTGTGAAAATGAGACATTCTCCTTTTGATGCGATGTAGCGCTTTCACGTACGGACGGAATAATGATATGATCTAGCAGTCTTAATTCTTGGGGATTCAAGTTTCGGAATAATGGATCGCAACGTGACTACGCATTAAGCCTAGTACGAATATATATGTATATATATATATATATGCATCAAGCTGAGAACGTCTCATTTTCACAGTTATGTTTATATATATATATATATATATATATATATATATATCAATAGCACAATGTTAGTTCTCTCTTGCCCCACAAGATGTCTGACTAACTGGCTCCTTGACATCCGATGAAAACAGAATGGTCGGGTCCAGTACTTTTTTAGGCACCACCATGCTGCATAGAGACTATCCTACTTGTATGGTCTTATTCTCTACGTTTGTCATTTTTCAAATTTGGATGTCTTTGAGAATGTTTCCTCTATTTCGTTTGCGTAATCTGATTTGCTAAAAAGGGCAGTATCCGTACTGCGGCGAATTGTTCATTTTCTTTATGTAATCAGATAGTAAACTTTCTATCTTTGATTTTTTAAGCACTTGCTTGATGATACATTGGGATGGGAGAAGCCTG
>LUCM01003283.1:166983-188457 GCA_008360955.1 Fasciolopsis buskii | reverse complement strand
TGTAATCCGCCAACCTAGTTGCACCCGCACACCGCTGCAGCCGAGCTGCCCGCCCGATGTGCGCCGGCCAAAGCGGTGGATATGACCGCGTCCCGCACTATTGTGGTAACGCCCACGTGCTCGAGGTGTCGTGGAAGGAGTTTGAGCATGGTATGGTCAGGGAGCTTAATTTGGAGGATCTCTTTGATCCAACTCGGCAGTGTGCATATTACGCCTGTCAGGAGAATATATGTGGGCTCATGGGTTAACCTTACTTCGCAAGAGCATGTTGGGAATTCCTAAGCAGCCGGTATCGAGCAACGGGGCAACGGTTTCTATCCAATGGCGCGCTGATGGATCGCTGCCATTCAGCAGCTCTCTGCTGAAACTGAGGCTCGTTTCGGGTACAACAATAAATGCACTTTCGCGATTGTTTCTTGTTGGCCGTTTTGGTTGAATGTTAAATCTTGCGGATGTAGAAAAGCATATTTTTGGCAGGGCCAATTTGTTGAAGACACCGATGGGGTTTGGAAATCCATGCGGTCAACCAACTCGCTTTTCCGCACCCGCTTTCATAGTGCGATTGCTTTTCCATCGACTGGCAACCAACTGAAACACGTCAAGATACAGGGCGGTTAGTTAGCTGTTGCTGTTGCATCATAAAGTTGGTTTTCTGTGATGAACGATTGTTACGCCCAGGCGCAAAATGTTAGTTACCGGCAAAGAAGAAATTTTGATCGCCCTGGCAGGACGAGTGCCATGCAAAGAAATTTCCCCAAAGTTACTGACTTTGGGCAGGGCACAACCGATTCTATTCGTCTGTAGGCGCTTGGATTGCTTGGGTCTAAGTAATTTACTGGCACACATTTTTTCCGCGGATATGAAATGCAATTTGAGGGCGCTTGTTTGCAGCGCTGAAGAAAAAGTTGATAGTTTTGCATAACCACGTAAAGTGCGACTTTCAGCAAATTCGTTTGCATATGCTGAATTTCAACCATCAGAGCTTTTCCAAGTCTCCCATATTTACGCCCCTAATTCAGCCCTTTTGTTTGACGAACCACTCTGTCAGAAGCCATTTTTGATAACTTTCCTGTGCCTACCCTCCTCCTCCGTAGTGAAAAGTGGCGCCAGCACTTCAGAGTGAGTATTGTCAATTGCACCATGGTACGGTGGGTTATACAGCTAAGAGGTGATCGTGTCAAATGTACATTCCATTGTTCATCTATCATTAACCGTCCGGAACGTAGACAAGCTGAACGGCATTTGGGTCCTACCTGGTATCCTTTCATTTTTACAAGACGTAAATTCATCGTGCTAAGGGCAGGCTGCATGCAGGAGTTATTAAAACAGATAATAGGAAATATGGACGTGGTTGCGTTTTGCGTCCCTTTGGTTCTTATGAACGACAAACAAATGGGACGTATTTGTCCGCTAACGACTGCTGCATCTAGGTTGGTCATTGCTTGAATTTTTAGAGCGACATTGCACCGACAATGCTGTCTTGCTTTCTAATCACCTGTGTGTGAACAACCAGCTATTTCGTTGAGTACCTATCGGTGCTGCAAAATGCTTTCTAGTAGTCGTTCCCTCCGTCCTGTGCGCATAATTATCGATGACAAATAATTTAACCACCCAGATACATCATTTCTTTTGGAAGCCTTGGTTTCCAATATTAATAACATTTCCCCGGTGTTGGGAAGGATGGTTGTTATCAAGAACTAATCCCCACATGTACGGAATCAGCAAATCACAACTATACGATCAATCGGTTGACTGGTATGCAAGTGCATATTTGGCACTTATGCGAATCAAAATTGACTCAATGCGCTGGGGTTTCAATGGAAGTGGCTTTAGATGGAAATAGTCTAGGGCGCAAACGCGTCAAAAAGTGACATCTAAATTCGCAAAGGGGACCGTTTGTTTATGCACATCAGGGTCCACCGGTTACATGATGGGCAACGCGAGAAATTGGATCGGAGAGATGAAAGTTCACAGTGTGCCGGTTTAAATGAAATCTATTTTGGTAACTTCTTATGCAAAAAATCTGCTTTGAAGTTTGAATGTACTTTTTAGCGGTGCGCGGAACTTCGGGATGGGTAAAATGATCATGCATAGACCGAAGATGGATTGTATACGTCGGGATAAGCCTGCGGCGAAGCTTAGTAGGAGGTGCATATAAAAATATAAGAAAATCCTCCTGCTGACGGCCAGTTTCGGCGTGTTTCGGAATGTATAAGAGAACGAATATATGAGATCAACACTGTTTGTCGCAGGATTTGACGAGGATGCGACCGAAAATGCTGTCCATTGAAGAAGGATGAAAAAATTCAGATGAGGCTGAATTATATTGCAAACGGAAGTTTACTTTTTGCGCTTATAACGTAGCTCGTTGGCCGCGAACAATAATGAGGCATAATCTCATTGGTTCAGCAAGAACATGAGCAGAAAGAACTGCTCAACAATAATTTTTGCACTTAAGGTGCCTTTTGTGATATTTTCTTGTTCACTCTATTTTTCAGGTTTGTGGATGTTTCCCACTTACCAAATACTGCAGTTCCATCGATCAAGCATGTCAGGAATGAACGGCCCCTATCTCGTACTTACCGAGTACGTGCGATCCTATAGGGATATGTTCCCTAGGCTTGAGCATGCCAAATTATCTGGTATCTTCTCAGTTTGCGGAGAACAAAAGCGTGAAACATCGTACTGGAGGGTTCCGCTAGGTCAGAATTATTGCGCAGGATCTTAGCGCATTTTTCTTGATTTTGCCCAGACCACCCATCATAGTAGTGATTCACGCCCAGTGTCGTAGGAAGCACTGGGGGAATTATGAAAAGCACAGGTTTCAAATTGGGTGAACCCGAATGATTTCTTCAACCTTGTTAAGACTCTGAAGGGGTCACTATTGAGCGCAGTGGAAGCGCCCATCTGGAACATTGTAATTTTCTTTCCTGAATATAAGCAGGTTGTCAGCTTTTGTTCAAATTTTGAGATTGTCGCCAGAATTCTGCTTCTCGAGAAATAGATGCAATCAATTTACCGGCATAATGTTTCCTATTTCCTTCTTTATTTTCACGCGTATTTAATCAGTAGGCACTGATAAATCAAATCCTATGGTAACATGCCTTCACTCATCTTGGGCACATGAACTACTTTTCAGTATCGGAGATTTTCGCTGTTTTCCAATTCTTCTGATTGTTGTTCTGAAGAAATTTCATAAAGACGAAACTTTCCCCTTGAGTGTAATAATATTTGAGGTACGCTGTGCTAGTTCCTCGGAGGCCACGGGCGCAGGGCCATAAAACTTTAGTTTCTTTTCCTACTGCCTCCTTAGCCTTGAAGTCCTTTTAGAATGAATTCAAATCTTCTGGACAGTTGACAGAACCGATTTCAATGCTCCGTTTAATTTTTCAATCACCCTTTAACTCAGGATCATATGTTATTCACTTCAGAGTACCAACCACTTTTGAAGCCTGGAGAAAGCCCACTCTCTGTTATACAATCCAACATGCCCCTGGCGATTTGCAACCGCTTAGCAACCCTACATATTTGCTCACCAGGCTGATCGTGCTCATATCTCATAAGTACGACAGTTTGGGGGAAAACTGCACCTTTTAGTTTTAAGGCTCGCACGAGCGAGACAGCCAATGCGTGTGCATCTGTTAGCTTTATGTGTTCACTGTTGTTCAGGGAAACGGGTTGCAAGCCATTTTGGCTGGCAGCCGAAGCTTGGGCCCGGACGACCACGCCCAAACCCAGGGACACCGGAGTGTTTCTAAGCTGTTATTTTATTGCAAATCCTTCGTCAAAGAATGTCGTCCATTACTCACTGTTGACAGAAGCCAGTGTCTGCATCACTCCAGTGGGGATTAACACGGCCGCAGTGGCCACCACCGATGAAATCGGACCTTGGGTGTGCAGAAGTATGAAGCGGACTATGCTTGTTTTGTCGTATCGTGAGCGAGCACTGCGCTTGCTTGGCAAAGCAATTTCCAGCGCATATCTAATGAACCTTGTGTAATACACCAGGTTTGTAGCATGGCAAAATTTGTTCAGACAAAGGAAAGAAGCTTGAGCCATCCCTATCATGCTCTACTGCAAGTCCGTTGAGGACTTTTCATTCTTAGACTGTGTGTTAATCCGTGGCCGGCGCTGCTCAATTTACAATTACAAATATGGGCATATTTCTCAAATACTTCGAGAGGCATGCTCGTTTGCATGATCCAATGTTACAGCGGTATTGCAAGTGATATTAAAGAAGCAAGTAAACGTTTGGATACAAAATGAGAAGAAATAACATAACTGGCATATCAAGAGGAACGCTGTGTTTATGCGCACCAATGATGCGTATTGCAGGTGCAGAGTTCAACTGGGCGATGGTAGCGAGCGTGGTGTCTTCGGTTTTCGGATTTAAACGGCCTATAAAATGAACATGAATGGTAAACTCTCATGAAGAAAGTCTCCAAAGACCTTCAGTGCGAGGTAAACTTGTCAACGGCTCAAAACAGCTGGCGAGAAAGTACCGGTGGCCGATAGATACCCTGTATTAAAACGGATATGAAAAAGCACTTCGGTCATTTTTACCATGGATCCTGGAGCCAAGAAAATAGTTAAAAGCCATCTGAAAATGCGGAGGGACGAAGAACATTGGTGACTAGATTCGGTTGACTCGTGTTTGAAGACACGAGGAATGGAAACTTCATCGGCATTGAGGAAAGCGAGGATCAATATGATATATGTTGCATAATATGTCTGACGTTGGTAAGCCAGTGTGAAACAAAAAAGGGTTCCTTTGCGCCTTTGTTTGCGTTTGAGGGCTTAGCTGATAGCAGTTCCTGGTATAGTGATAGCCGCGACTGCCGAGGCGAAAATTAGGAGTGATGTTCGCGGTAGACGAGAGTAGTGGCATCTGGAACAGGGATCTAAGGGTGGGTGCCTTCGCGGCAATTGGATGTCAACGTGGGGGAATGTTAGACAAGGGCGGGCGGCTCCAGCAGCAAATCTGTGCCATTGGCTGCGCTGGTCCGCTCAGAGAATCGCAAGCACTGTGGATACACGAAACGGTATGCGTTCTTACTCAAGGATATTTTCTGAAATGATGTTTCGCAATATACTGCGGTCTAAAAGACGATGATTTTGTTGCAACATCACCATCCTCGCGAGGGCGACTAAAAATTTCCCGCTAGTTTTCCATACCGAACTGGGTAAGCTATCACGATTTTAAAGGTTGCCTCACGATTCACCAGAATGTGGTTTCCTCATCTTCCACCCTTCTGGAAAGGACCAAAACCCTTGTACTTTTCTTCTATGTGACAAAACTATCTAAAGCAAAAATGCATCCCTCGATGCTTCTTAATTCGGCAAATAACACGTCAGTCAGATGATAGAGAATTCCAAACTCCTTTTCAAACAGGTCTTGGGGTTTTCCTCCGTCGAGCCTAGGGTTCTTCGGGATCCAATATGAAATGTCTACCAACAGGTGGCCTGGACTGTCCTGAACAATAAGGCTCGGGCTTACCAGTTTCTGATGCAGGTCCAGGACCCTGGATTCAATGAATTTTTGAATTGCCTCAAGAAAATGCAGTATTGCTTGGGAATCCTGTCAAAATTTGGCAATAACATTCTGGGTAATGTTAACATTGTTTCAGCAGGAGACACAAGGCATTCGACCAGTTCATAATCATCATTATCTTGTAGACACCTGTCTTCAAGCTGATACTCGGCGAGAGCTTACGCTGCGCGTTATGTCCTGAACCTGTCTATCTTCTCAGCTTGCTTCTTCGCAGCCAATAACCATCCTGAAAACCCGAACGTTGCAAACTTTCCAGTCACCACAAAATGTTCCACTTCGTCTGTTTTCCTCAGAAGCTAAAGGACATAGGATAAGGCCATTTTAGACCTCCTTGCTCTTGCTGAGGTATAATTTGCAGAAAGGTTGAAATAGCCCCGGTTTAGGATTTAACACGCTAGCTCCTGGTTGCCGGAACCACTTCCACGGAGGCTGATTTAGGCAGAATCATCTGTTTGACAAGCAAAACCTTGAATAAAGAGGTGCTTCTCACACCGTCTAGATGAGGTCGGTTTCATCTTTGGGCTACTTTATTGACTGGAATCATATTTTGGCTGGAAGAAATGAACGACAAACGCCGTTAGAGATGCTAGCCCGAGATTCAAATAACCCCAGAGAACGAACAATACCATCGTCGATCAGTTCGCTAAGGCGGCACACAGAACTGCATCACGGGAATCTCACAAAACCCGCACCGCTTGCTTTCAAAGGCTTATACAAAAAATTCTTATTTGAAACAGGTCTCTGTAAGGATTCTTCAGATTTTGAGGAAAAGATTATTCCGTTGCGTTGAACATCAGTAACCATCGGGGTGGAGCAAGCACAACATACGTGCGCATATTGGAAAAGCGGCTGGACGTCATTGCTTCTCTCCTGGATGATCATGGGAAACAAATTACCTCTCGGATTACCCACAGCGGCGTGCATGGGGTTTAGAGAGGCCTCACTTCCTAACTTTGTCCCACTTTCCACATGTTTTTCTTCCTCGTGAACGGAGTGCAAGTTTTGGTAGCTATTTCGGCAGGAACTTAGGCAAATGAAGTGGTACGGATTTCCATGAACGTCTTGAACCGCAGAGTTCTGCGAAAAAGACATAGGAAAAGTTTGAGCAGATGCTGGACCAGCATGGTCTTCAGATATAAATAGTCAAAAAGGTTTGTTCGACGGATTTGTTAAAAGAGTTCAACAGTCTGTTAGAGAAGTGTGAATCTTAGAGATCACGCTGGTGCATTTGAGTATTATATGGTCAGTTTTTCCAAGGGAGAACAGTCGAAGCTGCTCCATATCCGACTCTTGAAATCACGAGGCTAAGTAGGGATGGTGTACGTCCAGTTTCATACCTAGTGATTTCTGTAATTCGCGGTGCACGGCAATTTCATTCAGCCAAGCAGAAACCATTTTTTCGAGGTCTAAATGTATATGCTCGTTATTCTTCCCAGGCGGCCTTGCGATAATTAAAAATCGCCCTATATCGATGCCTTGGCAGGAACGGTTACTGCGTCCGTGGAGGCTTGAGGGGGTTGGCTGTCTTCTCCAGCGCATGGATTGGAAGCGATACGTCCGGACTGAAAGGACATTCTAACTTTTACCGTGTGAGTGAAAGATGCAGAGCTGAGCATTCCCAGTGCAGAATTCAACTACAGGTTCCAAATGACTTGTCTCTGTTGTAACATGGCTGGCTTCTCTGGCACCAGGAACATGTCTCTACTTCCGCTGCCCACCACTGTCACAGACAAATGGTCGTCGTTGGTTTACCGTAACCGTGGTGAGCGATGATTGATGATCATTGGCGAACGCAACGGGCTCCGTCCGGCTTTAAGAAGTGCTACTTGCGTTTTATGAAAAACAGCACCTACTGAGCTTCTGGCATGCGTAAGCACCACATGCCGACTGGATGACACATCCAGGTGCCTGTAGCCTCGTCGAGCCTTGAATAACTTTGCATCTAAGGTGAGTGTAATGAGACCTAGATTTGTTCCTCCGGACAGTGTGTTTAATCGCGCTTTGACCACCAGGTGCGGTCACCATTTAGGCGCTGCTGGCGCAAGCTTCGCTCGCACGCTCCTATCAAAAAATACTCAAACTTCCAATACTTCCGACTATCTTCTCGTCTTACCTATCGCGTGTCAGGGTTTCCAGTATTACAACCGTACCCAGCCGAGTAAGGGTGACGCACGGATGACCAAAAATGTTAGGCGCAACCAATCGTAGCATGATATTTGCTTAAGGGCGATCGATTCTGAAAAATGGTGGGCCAGACGTGATTGACTGTTCAAGTAAGGCTCTATCCCCTTTTGCCGACGCCCTGTTTGGCTTTTTCAAGGGTAAATATCACAGTTATTTTTTCAGTATTTGCGAATTCCATTTACCTGTCGATTTTTGAAGGCTGCGTTTTTCTATCGATGGTTTTCGGCGCGTAAATGTTTTCGGTTTCAAATATGGTGTCATGTCCAAGGAGCGAAACCCATCGCCAGACGCAACAGTAGTTTCAGTAGCTCTTTACCTACCCTCGTTCATGCGGCTCGATCCTCAAATCTGATTCACTTATTTGGTGACTGAGCTTCACCGCCACATGGCTCGCTAGCTCATACCAGGAATATCATAAGTGAAGAATCCGGGAACGCACGTAGGCAATCGGATATAAAGAGTGTACCAAGGTAAGTGGCCGGACAGGTTTTGCTCCTGAACGACCTCCCTTCTTGACCCGAGCTAGAATTGAGAATCCTTGCCTAAAATTTTACTTGAATCAAGGTTCCAATAATTCATGGGTGGGCCGACTGGGTAGGGGTTTCAGACTGCAAGCTCAGTACGAGGCCGTGGGCAAGATGCGAAATGTGGGGGACCTGTTTGCCCTAAATTCAAGATGGCAGCAGGGCTGCGGTAGAATCCGTGTAGCAAATGGTTCCACTGTGTATGCGGAGGCCTAATACAGGATACTTGCGAGCTCTGCCCTCAAAAAGACAGGCCAAGCTAGGTTTGCGCAGCTTGCAAAACGCTCATGCGAATAGCCATCCTGGAGAACACCCAGTTAGGCCAATGGCAAGCATTACCGGAGGCAAATGACAAGGGGATCGTTAGGCGGAGTGACAATGTTAGAAATGTTTTACTGCAGGCTGCAGCAGGTAAGGGAAACCAGCAGGAGGAGGTTCTGGCACCGACACCGGCAGTAATGGAAGAGATTACTAGCGTAGGTTCAGCTGACTGGATATGGCCAGAGATCATCAAACCCTCAGATGATGTACGCGTGGCTGGCGATAAAGCAAAAGTACTATCTCAGGGTGCACCATAGGCAAGGGGGAGGAACAGGCGGCCTAAAATAAGAAGCCTATGAAAAGGGGGCGCCAGCGCGCGAGTAAAGGAACACAAGACAGTAAAGTTCATAGACCCAACCATAAGATACTTGAAATGCGTGCAAGGCTAAAGGATGTGGAGCAAGCCTTGCACAAGATGAGCCGGGAGCCCTATGGCATACAAAAATCCAGCGGCATCCCGTTGGGTAGAAGTCGAAAAGTCAGTATCCACATGATCTCGGAGCCCTTTATGAAGGAGGGAAATCAGAGAGATAGGGCGGCGAGGTACCATGTGGTAAACTTGCCCCGAACGGTAAAAATACCAGAATATGTTGCTATCAAAAAGGTACTTTGGCTGGGAAGATGGCAGGGAGTCAGCGACTCTGGATGCCGGGACCCACGACCAACGCTGGTGGAATTCACCAATCCGCGGCATGCGGACAGGTTTCTGGCGTCAGCCGATAGAATCAAGATGATCACCAGGGACGGGTGATTACCACAGTGCCGGATGGCACTGCCATAAACAGGATCAAGGCTAAAGGTGCAAACAGGGGCTCCCAAGGATTCACTACCGTGTGGCCGAAAGTCCCTAAACTGAGAATTCAAAATATGGATGAAGGAGGGCAACTGAGTGCCACTCCATGCGGCAGGGTTGGCGGTGAATGTATTGGGCAGGCGCACCTTGGACCACTAAGTCTGGGCCCAAAAACCGAGACTGCCAAACGCCCGAAGAGCCAAAATAAAGAGGGTGGGAGGACTGGGGCGAGGGTTTAGATTTATTATGCGAAAAAACGAGCAAGAGCCTCGGTGGGTAGAGTGAAAAACCACCTGGGGATTAAATCACTCAACGGTCAAGAGAAATTTTTCCAGGCATTATGCAGGCGGGATCAAGGGACACAGGGGCAAACTCTAGGTTTCATCACCCTTTTGATGTAGATGTCGGACGAAGCGATCACAGAGGAAGTTTGGGACAACCTAACAAAAATGGACTCGTCGAAAGCAGCGGGGCCTGATGGGACCCACCCAGAGATAGTAAAGCCGCTGGCAGAGATCCTTGTGAGATCTTGAACCTAGTTCTTTAATTCGCCGCTGGAGGAGGGGCGGCTTTTAGCGGACTTGTTGACGTCGACCTTCATACCCGTGCGTAAAGGATGGGACAGAGACAAATGTAGTCGCCATAAACCAGTGAGCATGACGGCCATCATGCTGAAAACTCTTGAAAGGGCCCTTCGAGACAAGATAGTAAACCACCTAGAGGCTAATAAGTTGCCCATGATAGAGCAACGTGGATTTTGGCACAAACGTTCCTGTCTGACCAACACTATAAGCTTCGTGGACGAAGTGACAGACTGGACTGCCAGGGGCAAGGGGGTGGAAGTCTGCTATCTGAACTTCCAGAAGACCTTTGATTCCGTGAACCACAGGCTTCCTGACCGGAGAGTAAAAGCTTTTGGAATTGATGCCAAGGTGAATAACTGGATAGCACAATGTCTGAAGGGCAGATCTCTCAGGCTGAGGGCCGAGGGGCGTCTATGGGACATAGTACTGTTACAAAGCGGGGCGCCTCAGGGGTCTATCCTAGGGCCAATGCTATTCCCGATGTATGCAAACGATATAGCTAATGAATTGGAAACTCCGTATCTGATATTGGCTAAAGACGTCAAAATATTAGGGACAGCCTCAAATGTTATCAGGGGTCGGCCAGTTGGGTTCTTCCATTGAACTTGAGAAAATTTCAGCGGCTTACGGAAGGAGAAGCAAAGTCCCCTGGCCACATGAGTCCACCTGGGCATCAGATCGCGATGGAGCAGACTCAGCAAGCAACAGACTCCGGGAGAGTCGCGAGTGCAGAATTCAAACCTAGTCTGCAATATCAGAAGGCAGCCAAGAACGCGCGGGGTGCCCTACGCCAATTTAAGGGGGCCGTAGGATCTGGGAAGCCCGACGGTCTCCTGCTACTGTTTATGGCATTTGTCCAACAGCACTTGGAACACTGTCCAGGCATGTAGACCATATTGGGCAAGAGAAAGTAAAATGCTGGAACAGATTCAGCGTGTTTTTACACGTTGCTTTGGAAATTTGAGGCACATGGGACATGAGCGGTGGCTGAGGGCGCTTGGCTTGCACTCCCTGGAAAGACGTAGGTAAGCAGGTTACTTAACACAGGTTTGAAGAGCATAAAGGGTCTGGCTTGGGATACGGGGTCACCGTGGCTCTCTATTCCAGATAAATGAGAGCGAGACACTAAGATATAACTGGAAAACGGTCATGCGAGTATATGTAACCACCGGGTTGAGGAGCAAACCGTTTGCCACACGAGTGGTGAATGGCTGGAATAAGGTACCGGAGGAAGTGGTCGAGGTGGGGCCAGTGCGCGAATTCAAAGGCAGACTAGACAATGCACGGTTAGCTGTATTTGGATAGGACAGTGTGTGATTTGTGAAGTCGAGGAGACTGTCGGGAGGAAAGCACCTCATTAATTGTTTCCTTCATGGTAGGAACTGAAAAGGGTTTTGCGGCCTCCTATTGTGGAAGCATCGTCAGATCCAAGGAGCTCTGGGTGCGAGAACCCGGATGATCAGGCATCTCACCGTACACTCCTTTAATCTAACTGGAACTGGAACTGAATTTGGAGTTCAAGAAGTACGGGTAGACTGGCGACGTCAGCCATTTTGGGTGGGTAGCCGGCCGTCTTCTTCCGGATTTAATTCTTCGGGCTAGGGACGTCGTACTATCTTCGCACATTTGCGATGCGTTGAAAGAAGCGGTTATAACCCGGACTGGCCATTCGAAAGTTACTTCAAGCGGTCGAGCACGGGAATCAAAGCCCTTAGATTTATTGCCGGAAATTCTGGACCACGAAGGCGCCGACGACCCGATATTAAGAGAGCGGTGGCTTTTGCGGCTCCTGCCACGTCTGCCTCTCTTGTTTAGTACTGTTCGTAAGTATGCAATGGAGGAGATCGCCGAAGTCGCTGGTGGAATCATATCGCGCTATAGCCCAAATGTCTCAACATTAAAACTTCTCGTCCTCCAGGGCCGCATCCTCAAATACACTTGAAGAATTAACAAGTATTCTGACGAGGATAAAAGCATCGTTACAGCGGCGCACGGTCAATAGAAACTGGCGACGAGAGCGGTTCAGCCCACCTCGAGGAAAGTGCAGTGGCCCGCTAGCGAGCGACAATTCCTGCTGTATGCGGAAGGTTGCTGGACGTACCATATCCGCTTTGCTGGCTTAGAAAAGAGGTGTGACCCCGTTGCATATTTCCGGGCAAGAAACAGAAAAAATAAGTTTCTGGTTCGTGGCCGCGGCGCGCGACACGTGACTAGCTACTAACTGCCGTCTCTTTAAAGTTAGAGACTTGACGGCTAACAGGCTATTTCTGCCGGATACAGTTGCAGAGTTTAGCGCTACCCGAGCAATTTGATCGCTGCCCAGGCAGAGCCGCTACGGGCTGCGAACGGCCCGTATATAGACACCTACGGACATCGTTCCCTTACCCTGAACTAGAACTGAACAGTAAATTCCGTTGGGTGTTCATTGTCGCCAACTTTTCGTGTCCTATTACTGGCATAGGCTTTCCGAAGCATTCGGACCTAATAGGTGACCCTCAGCACAGGACAATAGTAGACTGTCAAACGCCGCTGACCGTGACCGGCTCGTATGCCGTCGTCAAACAAATTACGCTCCAGTACGCTAAACCGCCAGCTGAACAGCCATACAACGGGCTATTTCGTGGCCACTTGGGCATATTGCCGCAGGCCGGTCCACTTCCCGCCGCCAACGCTAAGGTAATCCACCATATAGAGACTGCGAAGGACGCCAAATTTAATCTGCCAAGTCTCCTAGCTCATGACAAATTCCGCCTGGTCAAAGCGGAATTCGACCACTTGTTGGAACCGGGCCTCATCGGACATTCAAGTGGTCCTTCGGCCTGTCCGCTTCACACGGTCCCTAAGCCCAATGGCCACTGGCGACCATCTGGGGACCATGGGGCAATCGACAGGGTCACCGCCGCCGATAGGTAGCCGATTTCTCACATCACTTCGGTGCTGTCCGGTTGTAAGTTATTCAGCCGCCTAGATTTAATTTGGACTTACAATCAAAACCCCGTGGAGGAGAGGCATACCAAAAGCGGCGGTGACCGCACTTGTTGGACCGTTCGAGTTCGTAGGGATGTCCTTCGAGGCCCAGCAGTGCGGCTGACACCTTCCAAAAAGTTTTTATGCAAGATGTCACACGGGGGTTAAAGAATATTTATGTGTACCTAGACGATATTCTAGTAGCTAGCCACTCGGAGGAGCAACACTTCGCTCACCTGCGTGATCCGTTCGACCGCCTCAACAAACATGGCGTAACGATTAACGCCTCAAAATGTGAGCTTGGAAAACCCAGCCTCACATTTCTAGGTCATATGGTTTCGTCTTCGGGCATAGTTCCCCTGCCAAATAAGGTCACCTCTATTCGTGACTACCCAGAACCTCATTCTTACCGATAGTTTTGGCAATTTATCAGCCCAATTAACTCCTATTGGCGTTTTATTCCTAATTTCGCGAAAAATTACCCCTCCTTAAAGATCTGTTACTGGGAGTTAAGCGCAAGTTCGTATTCCCCGAGGCTGCCAAACAGGCTTTTATTTCCCTTAAGGAGGCTCTCACCAAAATAACACTACTCGCACATCCTGACCCGAGAGCACCCATATCTCTGATAACCGACGCCTAAACACTGCAGTCGGAGTTGTACTTCAGCAGCACACAGAAGGTTCTTGGGAGCCTTTAGCATTCTTTCCCGAGAGGCTGCAGCCGGCATAGTCTACATAAAACCCGTTTGGCAAGGAGTTGCTTGTTGACTACCTAGCTGTCCGACACTTCAGGCAGGTGTTTGAAGGTCGCCGGTTCAAGGTGTTCACAGATCACAAACTGCTGGTAAACGCGTTGCATTCAACATCCGACCGGTATTCGCCATGCGAGGTCCACCATTTGGACATTGTTTCACAGTTCATTGCGGACATACGACGTCTTAGGGGCGGATAAATCCGCTGCTGATGCAATTTCTCGTGTACACCACCTTTGTTTGTCCCCAACACCTGATATCAAAATCGATGCGATTGCACAGTTCTAAGTGATAGCTCCTGATATCGACAAACTTCGACGCGACAGCTCCTTAACCTTAGCGGTCGTACCTTTTGCAGCGTCGCAGAATACAATTCTTTGCGACGTATCGAAGGGTTGTCCAAGGCTGGTGGTGTCAGCAGCTCACCGTTGTACAAATTTCTCGCGTTACACAACCACGTCCATCCCGCTGTGGCTGCTTTGGTGAGGCTAGTGACCAAGGGATATTTGTGGTTCGGCGTTAAACAAAACATGCGCCAGTGGTCCCGCTCCTGCCTCCAATGCCGGAGGGCGACAGTTCATCGACATACCAAGACTCCGTTGGCTAGTTTCCCCGAACCCGATTCACGTTTTCACCAAGTACACGTTGATCCCGTAGGCCCGTATCCTCAAGGCTACGTCCGCATACTCACCTGTGTAGACCACCTTAATATTTGGCCACAGGCCATAACAATTTCCTGCCTTATGTCAGAAGAGTCCGCGAAAGCCTCCTCGGCAGGTTGGTTAAGCATATTTGGTTGTCCTTTGCAGTGACCACCGATCGTGGCCGACATTTCAACGGGGCGTTTTCAAATATCATTGAGACACTTAGGTGTAAGGATATTAGGACAGCCGCCTACCACCCGAAATCTGATGATCTGGTAGAACCGTTTCACCGGAAGCCAGAAGCAGCTCTGCAAACCCGAGCCAACCAGCTTTGAGGCAAAATACTACCGCCAGCTCTCTTAAGCCTTCGGAGTTCTAGTAAAAGGGAAGTAGGCCGCAAGCCAAATGGGCTTGTATTTGGTTGCGCGCTCCGCCTACCCGGGGAGGTGGGGTCCCCATCGAGACCGACGCATTTCAATTACGGCAACTATGCTAAACGTCTAGCGAGAGCTTCACGCTACTCACTGAAGGACAAACGACTTTCCGGCTACATTCCAGTGACATTGAGTACTTCAACTCACGCTTTCCTGCGCGTTTTCAGTGTTGCACTAACACCACTAACACCATATGCCGGCCCATTTAGCGTTGCAAGAGGTGGTCTCAAAATACTCCCTTTAGACGGTGCCGGCCGACACGACACGGTGTATAGCGGTCGTATAAAACCTGCCACTGTGGAATGCGGATCGAACGAAGAACTGTTCTCATCTTACAAGTTCCATCATCCTGATGGAGTCCGACCATTACCAGCGCCGTCCGTGGAGAAGACCGGTGGGGCCGAAGCCACAGCACCACCAATCGCACCAGAAGTACCGGGTATGCGAAGCAGCCGTGGCGGCCGCGAGGTCAAACAACCCGTTAGGTTTCTGATTTTGTTACCATTTTTATATCAGATGGTTGAATACTCTCCCGTCGTAAGTACGTTGCCGTGCTTAACAGGATAACATCTGTCGCGATAATGCATGCGCTGATATACTTGTCACGCACATCTTAAACGGGCGAGGGCCGCACCGAACGCGGTTAGTGCCTGCCAGCAAGTCGAACATCCACGGGTGCACACAAACACTGTTTCCACCAGTTTATCTATACCATACCGTCCCTCAGAAGAATCCCAAGGCCAAAGCGATTCCATTGCCTCCTGCACAACAACCATCCTCCCCATGGTCGACATCAAACACGCACCAGAGCACAAAAGGAACGCGAGGTAAGACACTTATTTTCGACTCCGCCTGGCGAAAATTCTGAACGAGGGTGAGACCTGTGGGTGTGGAATGCGGTAAGATCTACCGTTTTGACCAGTGCACATAGAGGGGGGGCAGCTCGGCTGCAGCGGTGTGCGGGCGCAGGTAGACTGGGGGATCCTACCTCCCGTGTTCACCTGCTATGGTGTTTTTCTGGTTGGGCGGCTAGCGCACGGTCAACTCCCAACAATTAACGCCCACGAGACCACCTAAAGAACGGCAAAGTTTCCCATTGGCTTGATCCATCCTGCTTTGACCACCAAGTGCGGTCACCATTTAGGCGCTGCTGGCGCAAGCTTCGCTCGCACGCTCCTATCAAAAAAATACTCAAACTTCCACTACTTCCGACTATCTTCTCGTTTTACCCATCGCGTATCAGGGTTTCCAGTATTACAATCGTACCGATCGGAGTAAGAGTGACGCACAAATGACCAAAAATGTTAGACGCAGCCAAACGTAACATGAGATTTGCCTCAGGATAATTGAGTCTACATGAGTCCCTAAATAGAATTTTGCCTCGTGTGATGCACCCAGGGAAAAAGGTTCGTTTTGGCTGTTAATTTTTTTGTCTCAGTTTTACTTAAAACACTTACCGCGGTTTTGTTCGCGTCTGGTTGGTTAGACCCCCCCAACTTTGTGCCTACCCTATCGTGCGGGGTGCTATGATTTGGAAGGCTACCTGCAAGTTAGTGAGCACTTAGATCCTCTCCTGCCAACTGGTTAATTCAAGCTTCATTTTCTCGCCCATTGTCAATGATAGCTGATACTGGCTTACCGAGGAACGGTAGAATATAGGGGTCTTGTGAAACCGCGCTTCTTTTCAGCATGGTAAAAGTTCTAAAGAAGCCGTAAGGAAAGGTCGCAGCATTCGGTATTCTCGGCTGGTCACCCACCCAATTACTAACCGGACCCGAAGGTACGTAATTTTGGCTATCGGATGAGACCCGACTATTCCAACACGACATGGCGGGGCGAACTTTCCTAGGATCAACGAACCAGTTATTCGCGGCCACTCAAAAGAGCTCAGAAAACGGCAGCTACCGCAGCCGCGAAGTATTTAAGATTCGTGCAGTGATGTCCTGAAATATATCACTCCTTTCGTAGACACAGGCATATGTTACTGACGCGTAAGGTAGAAGGATCGTGTTTACGTCAGTCGCTAAAATATTATAAACAAAAGATTTTTCGATTTGACTGTGAAGCCGACGAATCATCCGAGGGAGGCTGTGGAGTGGCGCACCAGTGAAGTGAAATTGAGGCTGTGAACTCGTTTAAGGACCCAACAAAGTCAATCGACAGCCGAATGAAGTGAGGCATTGGCCCCATTCAAAGCCACAGCAGACATAAAAGGTTTCAGCCCTAAAGCGGCATGGAGGTTTCGTTAGAAAGCTGTGAAGGGTTCACACCCAATCTAGAGCTGTTAGAAAGTAGGCTACCATCAACTTATGCAGGTATGAGACAATGGACGCTAATCGCAGCAACGTAAAGCGAGTCAATCAATATTGAAAGTGCTGTCGTGAAGAGAAATAACGCGAAATTAACCGTTGTAAGACTGTTGTAGTGGTCTGCACGCCAAATTAGCGTGGACAAACGTATGCGAACGGCTATGTAGTTGAGCAGCAAAAAACACTTGTCGTCGCTGTAAGTGAGCTTTCGCCGGAGGGCGATCCGGCTGATACATGGATAGAAGAGTAGCGTTTGTCAATACAGTAAGTGAACCTAGATGCGTGGAGTCAATAACTCCCCAGGCCACCTCAGTATTTTGCCGAAAACATGCTTTGCGCCAGAATGTTGTATAACCGCCTCTAAGCAAGTTCGAAAGCGAAGTCGAACTGGTGGCAACGTTTCACACCAATCTGGGTTCTCGGGAGATCAGACAAGTGGATGTTAATTGCAAGATTCCGGTACTGGGCATTCGAACAACGCTTAGCCAAATTCGTGCAAATCCCAAAGCAAAACGTGACTGACCCGCAAGTTTCTACGGCACTTAAATAAACAATTATCAAACTGTACAAAAAGACCAGCCTAAAATGTGCGGCCAGTGAAACAATAAAACGAGAATCAAAGGTCAACGTTCGTCTTGCAGGAACAGGTAGTCACGTCGAGACCCACGAAATAAACATTGTAGTGTCTTTCAAAAGGGCTAACATAAGCAAACTGATTGGGGAACACAGTATCTGAATGGAAAGTGTGAATGGGTGAGTGTGAGTTGTTCATATTCACTATGCGTGGCTTTCGAATGAACAGGAGGGTTTTCAAACTATTTTTCACATTAGACTTCCCTGTGCATTTGCTCTGCATCCAACACCCTGACACTATGATATAATAGGTTGGTTTGATCAAGATGAAGATATAGGTAAATAGTGAATGAGTCATCAGGAGTATTTTAAAAAGTGTCCATGATTCCATGTGCATCTGTGTGGGCTTCGAAACCCTTTAGCTTAAGTGAGAACAGGGCACTGCAAAATCTGTCCATTAGTGTCATAATATCCTCGGTCATCAAAACGATACGGTAATATATGAATCACCGTGGAACAAAAGGAAAAGCACACCAAAAATGTCACAGACTGACCAAGAACGTTGAAAATTCCAAAGCGGGCTCAACAATTTAAAATACTTTCGGATTCTGAAGTCGCGGTTGACAAATTGCCTCATTCAATAGAACAAAAAAGACTTGAGTCAGATAGCAGATACAAGCAATGTATTGTACATATCGTGGTGCAAAAATAGCGGCGATACAATGATGCACACTCGCCGCAAATTACTGCATAGAAATCTCGAGTGATCGGGGCAATTAAAACGCAAAGACACTCAGAAAGAACAACACGAGGGCAAACTTACGGATCTCGTGTGCGATAAAACGAGCGTCCAAGCAGATCTTGAGCAAATGACATCCGAGAATAATTGAGTTTTTCAGAAAAATCGATGCCATCACAAAACTTCGCCGATCATGCACCATGCAATGCGCATTACTTCGTCTTTTGTGAGACAATCCTGATTCAGTTCGAAATGTTTAGAATGATATTGCATTGAATTTCGAAATGGTAGACCCTCGAGCCAAGTTTAATTTGAAACCAGTGTCTGGACAACAAGACTTTTGTCTGCGATCCTACGTAATACTTCAAAACTTTGACCATTTCAGTGACGACAGTACAAATCACGTACCTCCTGGATTAAAAAGATAACAGGATCTGTTGATATAAACTGCGATCATGCAAAAACGGCCATTTTAGAGCACTGAAATTCTTTCCAAAATTTTTGCTTGTTGTCATGACGAACTGAAATCTGGTACATGATGTCTTATCCTTTCAGAGTGTACCATCTAAGACAGACCGTTAATGGCAGTAATCTCACTTTCTACCCGGGGGCAGAGATTACTTTGCAGTGGTGCTAGAGGAATCACGGTTACGTGGTCCCGGTAGCCAATGACCACGTAACCAACAGACCAATCAAGTCAAATCTGATTACTCGACCTACCTCTGTTTTGCAACTTCATGTGCGATTGCAAGTGTGTGACCGTTCCTCGCCAGCAGTCCGTTATCTGACTTTAATTAGAAGCCGAAAGAAATAGTAAATAGCAAGGAACTACTTCGTAGTTGCTAACACTGTACAATTTACAAGATTTTTCTTCTTCAAGTACACTAGTAATGCACACAAGTCCTATGGTAAAAATACTACAGTTATGACAACACCCGATAAAGCGAAAGGCAGTAAACGAAAATAAGAAGTTCTCGAACTTACTAGAATGAATAGAATCCGACACGTTTCGTATCCGATTAAACAAACAGTACGGCACAACAATCGCGAAATCAGGCTACAAAGAAATTCATAAGGGGAACCCGATATCCGAAAAGTTTTCGGTATCACTATAAAATCTATTGCGTTATAAAAGGCCCAGTTGTTGCATCATAGTGTTTCTGTTCAGTGCTTAGCGACACATCAGGGTGGAATATGCACAAATTTTCATCCAGAACAAAAAACAATCAATTTTGGGGAAATCAAAATTATTCCAAATTTTAGGTGGCAAGACGTACCATATGTTCATCGATTTTTTCTCTGGATAGGCCTCTGGTAATACAAAGTATCAGTCCGATCGCTTAACATGCCGGGCGCGATTAGCAACCCTTAATCAACTCATCTATGACTTAAACTTCTTCCAGACTGGAATATTTTGCCTACACCTAACTCGAATTGCTGGTTTAGCTCCCCTACCCGGGAACAAGTGGATCGCGGATCGGTCAAGAAATCGGGGAACGATAACAAGATAAAAGTGATGCAATCAGTGATTTCAAAAGCTAGCATCAACATTACACGATAAGTGTGAATTTTCGCAGTTTAGCCACATAAATTAATCAAATCCGTATGACTTCAGCTATTTAATACTGAATGCTATCATTTTCGTCTACCACACAATATACGGCTAAACCAAAACCAGACCGCATTAGTAAATATATTTATCCAAAATCTAATGGTGAATAGAATTTATTGACCATTCGGAACAAAATTTGTTTCATTCTGTACATGTTTGAGGCTCGGTTTAGCAAGCAGTTTGAGAGAACACAGTGGATAGTATGTTCCTACGTACCGAGAGAGTAATCTGACCGCAGTTCTAGCCTTATAACAAAGTCATGGTAAGCACTTAAAACAATTGGAACATATGATTAGATTCTTCATTTGTCTCAACTATTTTCTGTCTGAGTACGTTTATCACGTGGTTATTTTCATACAACAAAATTTTCCGAAAAAATTAATTCGTGCTGGAAACAACTGCCACTTTATAATGCCAAAACCTGTAATTACTCATTCGTCTTACCTCTCATCGTTTCAGTTTGAAGAGCATGGATTTTAACGCACAAGTCGGCATCCGCAAATGCAGCACCGAATAGCGCGTCATTCAAGCAAGTATGTAAACACAGGAACAGCATAAGTAACCACGAAGGCGATGGACACATTTATTCCAGAAGTGTTCACACATTTACTGTCTTCATTTTACGTAATCTTGGTTTTGGCTAAATTTACTTGATAAGGTAACAGGATAAATGTCACCGCGTGGTAATTCATTCCAAATCTGCGGTCATCTCAGAACAGAGCAAGTGCAATAAGGGCAACGTTCATTCGTCGTTTACATTATGATCTACTTATATTTAGAGAAATAATAAACCGGAAGTCATTTTCATACGGTTTGGGAGATGATTCTATGTATAGGTACATCAAAGTATTTCTATTGCTATACCCGACCGTCAGTTAGGCACTGAATATCATTTTAACGGTAGAGCATCTAATCACAGTGAAATCCTAGGTTTTCTCGCCATAGCAGTAAAATCATAATGAACCTATATATTGCACCTCTTAGCTCGCAACAAAATATCACATCTTTTTGACTCTTTTTGAGGACAGTCTACATATTATTGTAGGTGGGTTCAATAATCCATCAACTCTACCACTATCTGCGTTTGATTTGACTGACCTCCGCGTTCCTGCCACCAGAGGAGACTCCATTTTAGATGGAATTATTACCAAGCACCCTGATTTCTTTTCCCTGAGAATGTGTGCTCCAATTTCAAACAGTGGGCATTGCCTGCTTCTGTTGAATTCCAACATATACCCTCGGGCAGCCTTCCATTCCTTCAACCAAACAAATCAAATCCACATTCGCCTCCGTAATTTTTCAAATACCAATCTTACACTTCTTCAGAAATCGCTTTCACATTCACCTGATTGTTTCAGTCTTGAACCCATGCTCAATGACAATGTCGGACTTTTCACGGAGATACCTAATGCGATCTTTGATATATGCCGTCCCCTAGAAACACTATTCGTCTCCTCCCAGAAACTGAGATCTATAAGAAGAAGCAAG
>LUCM01003283.1:146795-160992 GCA_008360955.1 Fasciolopsis buskii | reverse complement strand
ATATATATATATAGTGATGTAATGGCATGAGTACGAATCACTGAAAACGAGCTTGTTCGCCAACATGTGTTTTCTTAATGTGCTCAGTGGTAATTTTCAAGGAATTGAAACGACGACCTGTTTTGCCAATAAGTGAGTCACCACGGCTGAAATTGTGCTACACGTTAGGATCGGCAGGACAGCCTGTGTGATTCTGGAAGCATAATCTTCTGGTTGTTTGCAGTAAGTGCAACTGTGCTACTGAATAATTATTTCTGATGATTATTTTAACATTTTTATTAACCTGGTTAAACAAATGATCACCTATAAATGCCATTGCTACTAAAACGTATATCTTTTCTATGGTGATCGGTTTTTCTGACGGCTTCTTCTGTCTCCGATGCTGTTCGATAAAATTTTCGGATTAACCAATGACTAACAACGTCCATTTTTTGGACTAGTCGAAGCCAAGCAGACAGCAAATTCGGATGGTATGATTTTATCATGTGAACGAAAACCGACCATCACTGTGGGTCCTCTGTAGTTCAAGCAAACACACGTAAACCGATACAATCGCGTGAGAAAGGACTGCGCAAGCACGGAACAGTAATCGTCTTGTTCGTTCACACAATCCCAGTCACACGGGAAAGTCACATCCATTAACTGGACCAAGAAACCGTCATACTGAATATGTGAAATCTACAGTGACAGTCCAAAAATCTGGTGGAATGTGATTGTTGAGGACATTTAGCAAATGTTTCCGAGGTTTCAATCTGTGAAGAATAAATCCAAATGGGAACACTTCCCCAGTTCTCTCTTGCCTATCCGCCCGCACCTCTCAACTTCTTAATCCACATCAACCCAGGCGCCCATATCACGTGATGGCAACTCAGGTGCAGTTACCGGAGCCGCAATAAAAAAGAGGGCTTGTTTCAGGCCCATGGAAAAACAGTACATTGGTAAACAAGCCTCTCTTGCCTTCCACAACAATGACTCAGATCAAAAGTTAGCAAAAATTCTCTTGAAATCATTTTTAACTCTCCCCTTTTTGTACCTATACCAACCGCCTGAGTACGTTAAATAAAATTTCGAAACTCAGACAATTGGCGTATGATAAAAGATCTCACTTTATAAGTGCCACTAAAATGTGGCTCACCGAAGATAAACTTGACGGGAAGTCAGCTATCAACAGCTATCAACAGCTACACCAATGAGGGACGAAGCAGGTGGGGTGATTTGTATCTTAGTATCAGCCTTCGATTTTATCTCACCGTTTGTCTATCCGAAATCCCTCCTACTGGTTAACCGTGAGTTCAGGTTATGGTCTCTCTTCCAGAGATTCTTCTGACAAGTATTATCTATCGGCCGCCACATGCAAAACTTGAGAATCCCCTGGCAATTATGGGAGAGCTAAGGGGTTTATGTGGCAGCTGGCATTTCACTCACCTACTTGATCTAGGGGACTTTAATAGTTCGTCTTTGGACTAGATAAAAGGTAGTTCGACGCACCCATTCGGTTAAACCCTTGTTCATTTGCTCACAGATATGTCCTAATCTCAGTACGTTAACGAGTTCATTGGCCTCAAACTGGGCACAGTACCTCTCTCTCCTTGAACGAGTGATATCCAATGAAGATCGTTAGATGGATACCGTCAGGCTACTGACCTCTTTAAGCTTAAAATGCTCAGGTTATCCTTCTTCACTGGCCCTCAAATTTGTCTCAAAGCAGAAGCCTTCGCTCCTTCCGCAGAAATGACCTTCGGGAACTGCATAACGCTCTAGCCCGCCAACTATAGACCGCAGTTCATAACTCGGAGGTGTATGTTCTCAACCACCGCATCGAGAATTTTATCAACCATTTTGACCATATGTTAGTTCGAGGAGACCACCTTGCAAGAGAACAAACGACAGCTCATTCGCTTCAACAGATGCACTCCTGGTGAGCCATCTAAATGGTTTATTAGATCCACATCTACTCAGTTGGGGAAACGCATTTACCACCTCTGATAAAAAGGATAAAGGAATGCTTTGCACTTCTGCAAAGGTAGGTTCATTCTGGATCACGCTCAGATTTGTCCGTCCTATGCAGATTCATGCGAAGGACTGAGAATCCAGGTGCAACACCTGCTGCCTTTTACCTATGTGGTAGAACTCAAGCAACCTCTCATATTCAGCCGGCCAATATCTCTAAGTCTCACTTCAAGCCTGTCTTCACTGCACTCCAATTTTTTCTATCTACAACAGCTAACAGTTCTCGTGGCCAGCGGGCTGAAAAGCGGGACTTTCTCCAAAGGAAGTTAGAAAACCAGCTTCCGGATACCAACACTTCCAGTTCAGTGGGTCCGGACGAAATTCATTCAACCCTCATTCTTAGGCAGGCACATGCCGCATTGGTAGAAACGCATGCCGTCATCTTCTAAAACTGTTAAGGTTCGGATGCTTTCCCGACATCGTGGAGGAAGGCAATAATTAGCCCAATTTTTTATTCTGGTTAGCATCCTCGGAAAACTCCTTGAGAGCATATTGAAGCATGCTATGCTGGAAGGTCTCCGAGACAATAATCTTGTCTCCCTACTAACACGGCTTCCTGCTTAGCGAGCATTCTAACATAAACATGTTGTCTCGTGGAAATTCGCTGACCGGATGGTCACAAACGCCATCCTGATTGAATCCGCAAAAGCCTCTATTTGAATATCACATAATCCATTATTGCAAAAGCCAGTTTTATTATATTTCTGGTCAGATATTACTTCTTGTTCGTCGTTTTCTAATGGGCTGCTACTTCACTGTCAAAGCGCGTCACTCACTCTCCAATCCTTAAGGGAATCCATCAAGGAACCGAATTTGGCCCCCTACTCTTGTTCATTTACATGGACGCCTATCATGTAAGGCCTCAGTACGCATTGCTTTATACGTTTGCGAGACACCATCTGGTGCACCGAAACAGTTATGGTTCAAAACGCAATGGATCATATGAAGCCTTGGTTCATCGATTGCAGGCAGCTGATCAACAACGACCAGTGGCATATCGTTTGGCGAAGCACTGGTTCAGCACTTTCGGGCTATGTACAACACCCAGAGACGGAATGTTGGGCAACACAGAATCCTACTCTTCGGATTAATCAGTGACCACCTATTTCTCACCATCACAGCTATCCAGTAGATCGGCTTTCATTGTCCTCAGCATGATAAGACGCAATTTTCCATCCATTCCTGTTGAAGGTTCTCAAGTTTTGCATTGCATTCATGTTCGCCCTTTAATTGAATAACAGGGCCCATTTGTACTTTCGGGACTAGCGAGAGATAACGATATAGTTGACGAAATCCACGAAATAAGTTCGAGATCTCTCCGATATTCCGCAACCTCAATGACTGACCGAGCAAGGTTTGTACTCGTTGGAAATTCGTAAAATAAGGAGTGATCTACTTCCTATGATTTGTTTGTTTAAACAAGACTAGCAGATGCTTCTTTCAGGTCTTCTAATAAGGAAACTCTCAGCGGACACTCCTGAAATCGGTTCAGGCATCGTGTTAGAACGAACGTGCATAAACACCACTTCGCGCATTGAATTGTCTCTGTTTGGAAGAGCATGTCGTACGAAGTTGTTGGTGCAGAGATCAAATCCCCCTCAAACTAATACTAAATAAGTTTTTTGGACTGCCTCAAATAAGTCCGCTAATGGCCCTTTCTGAAAAGAATGAAAAAGAACGAAGACAAACGGGAAATGCTCCTTTGCACATAAAATGGATGTTATTTCTTTCTTTTTTGTATCTATTTATGAAATGGGTACAACGATGTGTTTTGCTTAGAACGGAACGGTCACGCAGTAACTTTCTGTGATTATAAGGTCGAGATTGGTACTCTCCTTTTCTTTGTAGCAGAAATCAAACCGTTAAAACTAGACGTGAGAGAGATCCGAGAACAAAACACAACACAAACCCCGTGGTGAATTGAGTTCTGACCTTATCTCGTGCCTTAAATCGCGACATCAAAACAATCGTTCCAAAAATTAGTCATGGATAAACAGGTAATAGTACTGTGTTCTGCTTAATTCAGGGGCAGAATAAGGTGAAGTCTCACCTTTAATTACTTTAATCGTAGACTTTATGGGAATCATTAACTTACGGTATCAGAAAATTCGCTCCGAGATAAATCGTTATCCAGTAAGGTACTGACATTTTGTAGTAAACTCATTTGGGAATGGATATGTCATAGATAATTCATCGTAAATTTGCCGTTGCGCTCGTTTAATAAACGGCCTTGAAAAAATGATGTTAAAATTAAAAAAATACTCATTTTTGTTTCCCTAATATGCTTAGCTTTCCTAAGCTGTATAATAGCAAAACATGGAAACGTTGAATAATAGCCGCATTCCACATTTGGTCATATTAGTGTTAATGCTAGCTGAAACACCTATTGGGCTTGGACTGACAATGGTATCTTCTTGTGTTCTTTTCACGTTGTGACACGTGCGGACTCCATCACAGAGCACCGTCCCGCGTGCATATTGGACTTCTGTCAGCTGGTCCATCCAGTTTCTCATACTTTAGCCACCCAGATTCTCTCGCACTGCAACAAAACGAGCTTCCAGTATTTTGTAAAGTCCAATTTGAGAGATTCACGAAAAGCAGCTAACGCAGCTTCGTGTTAGCGATGAATGCCAGATCAGCTGTCAGTTAGTTCTGCGAGGTTCTCGGAACTCCTGATGTTTGGACAAGATTAGTTGGTATTCGGAACATAGCTGGCTCACGAATATTCTTTAAGTTCTTAGATTGTTGTGATTTCCGAAGAGTTCATTCAATTATGGACCAATTTACTTTTGCCTTTAAATAAATAACCACTTATCTGGGCCAATCGACGAACAGATGACCTCCGATGGACGGTGACTACCGGTTTCGGATGGTTGAATACTCAGCTCTCTCAGATAATTTTGGTTTAACACGCAAAAACCAAGGCTAATTTCCCAATGAACATGTCATTTACGTGAGTATTTTTTGCTGAATTTCTAGAAAACTTTGGGAGCTTTGGCTTGTTGTCCGTTCCTTTGGTTTGCTTATGGAAATAATTAGCATCCACCGTTGGTTGTTAAATTGGTGAACCTCTCCGCTTCAATATTTTTTGTGGGTTCCCGTGAATAATTTCCGGTTTTACTTAAGCAGTTTTTATTTCCTGCAATATTTTGCTGCCTAGTCGGTTTTGTTTCAAATGTGAGAGGTCCAAAGCATTTTGACGCTGACTTCAATGCACCCACCAGACCATTCGTGCCGTTCCGGGAGAGTAACCCATTGGTTTACTTTATCCCTTTCGAAACCGACTTCGTTTAGCAAAAGTTACAGCGAAAAACAACAACTTCCGGTATGCATTCGCACTTCTTACCACTTATGTTGTCGATGCGTTGAGAGATGTATTAGATCCTAAGGGGTCTGACTAGTACGAACGAATTAAGGCTTCTGTTATTGGTCGTACTGGTACGACCGATAAACAGCAGGTGAGTAACCCGTTCGTAGACATTGAAGTTGAAGACCGCAAACCGTCTGAATTGCTTCAACATATGAGAACTTCGGCAGGGAATTCAAGAATTGATGACGCTTTCATGAGAAACATGTGGCTTCAGGGCCCGTCATCTGACATGCAGAATGCGCTGTGTGTATCTGCGGCACAGCATCTTGATGCTGTGACCTAAATCGCTGATAGAAGTTCGGAGATGCGTGAACTCAAAATCAATGGGACAACCCATTTGGAAACCGACTTGACGATTGGCGGATTAACTGCGACTGTTCACGATTAGGTTCAAAATTCTAAGGGACTGGGGATGGCCTCAGGCAAGCAACATATAGCCTCGTTGTTAAATAGAATGTCTGGTCGCCGTACTTCCTCTAGCAGGAGCTGCATTATAATTCAGTTTCCGTATCTGCCCACCGGCGAAGTATCAACAGCGCTTCTGGCCCAAAAATGCACTATTATATTCCACCAACACCAATCGATCGTGAAAACGGGAACGCCGGTGCATAACGGCTGTGGAAGTTATCATCCAGAGTCGTCACCTATTCTATACTATAACTCCGGTACGCGCGATGTAGCTGACATAGACGCTGAACTGTGTGCATGGTAGTGTCAAAAGGTCAACGTGTGAGTAGATGCCAATTTTCTAGGTTTTTCTGCCGCAAACGGTACACCAATACCCACGTATGAACATTTTATGGATTTCATGGGTTCCTCTCTCCGTCGTGCATTCCGTTGGGGTTTCATGGTTGAAGATGCCCACTATTCATACCGACTCCTGGGTCACTGGAACACGCGTCGTAAATCGAAAGACGACAAATAAATAATACTTTTCTATCTAGCAAAGCAACAGTTAGCATGGGACTCCCCAGTTGCATGTCATGCGATACATTTATTTTATTATTTTTGGTATGATAACTTTTTCTTCGGAAAAAACCCAAACGACGAAGTTCTTCGGAAGCTGACTTCACCATAAACAAACGTTCTAGTAATCTGCCGATTTCGAACCTAAGTATGACCTAATCTGATCGTTATTCCACAGAAAGACTAAACAACACAAAGAATGTCCAAGTTATGCACCAATAATTAAATAATAAAGTAAAATAGAAGACAGAGACCCATCGAGTAGGCTTTAACCGACCAATCAAATGAGCATACAAATGAGCTAGTAGAAATAATTAAAGTGTGAATGCTTATAAAAACGGTAGATGGATTTTGCACGTGATTTATGGTTTTTAAACTTTAACTTATCTGTGGTAATTCCACGTACAAGCTGCCCTGATTGTGAATAATTTGGCAAACAAGGTGGGTACAAATAAATAAACGAGGTGAAAATGACTGTCAGATGCAAGTTTGCAGAGGGTGACGGCAGAGGCAGGAACTTCGCACTCTGATAATGTCGTGTTAATTTGTCTACAACTGAATGTGCACAGAATGTTATGGGGCAGATTAAAAAAGGGAATAATTAGCAAATACAAATGGAGAACGATTTCGCAGTACACCCCATGGTTTTGTAAAACTTGTGTACATAACATAAAAGCTGTAGATCTTCAATGTTCTATGGATTCGTTGTGAATAATAAAATGTTAGTGACACAGCATTGGTGATAGACGCAGTCATTCGCCAACGTCGTGGGCAGTCTTTCTCAAGGAACGTTTTACAAACAGATCTGTTGACTAGAACTACGCCTCGCGGTAACGCAGAAAATACGGAAAGACACGTCATTGCTGCTGCAATAGATTTTCCCTGGACTGCTCTCTGTTTGGTTAAGTTATCATCGGAATCACTCCGGTAATACTTTGACGGCAGCCTGGAATAGAATATGAATCAGGGAGAACTGCTCATTCATTATGGGCGGCGGGAACGACGTTTCGTAAAGTAACAGAACTTTGGAACCGTCTGGGAGCAGTACTAGGGCAAAAACTGGATTGGACTCAAGTAGTCCCACCTATTCGGCTAGAGGATCATATATGGAACGTCGATTTTGGTTCTTCGGTAACACCCGGTTAGAATTCAGAAGCCAGCTATCGGTAGAAGTTCCAATAATAGCATGACGGTTATAAATGAATAAAAGTTCATAGATGTTGTGTTGGTTGTTGTGAATGATAGAGAACTTTCGTAGGGACAGTACATCGAAAAGAATGCCTTCTGATTGTCGAATTTCGAGGCCCCGGGAATTCAGAGCCACAGCGAAGGCTCTACAAACCATGCCGTTTAGTGTCGTCACCCGAGTGTATGCATGTAAGGGTGCTAAAAATTTCCAAGGAATGAGTGAGACAGTCGATAACAGTGCACATAGAAGTATTAGGACGAGGGAAGACAAAGGGAAGCGACTGTTAGAAAAAACGTTTAGATGTGAAAGATGGTATTGGTTCTTTGAAGTCTATGCTAATTCTTTTGACAGGCAGGATTGCTTTGATGACTCGTTCATATGGTGGTTTTAAAAACCTTGCCTTCACCTCCAGGTAAATTCAACAGCGAGATATCATGTCTTTCAAATACGGAACAGAAAGAGGGAGGTTAAGAGCGCGAACAAAATGAAGCATACGAGTGACTCCTGGGTGACCTAAAGATGCATTGGGTTGTTTAAGAACGACCAGGTAGCACCTTCGGTTTCATTTTTTCCAGATCAGCTCTTATTCGGACCCTAGAATCTTAATTGTTTTCACTGCTTATCGAACGTTAAATCGTGTTTCGTCGATAGTTTTAGAAATCACTGTATATTCTGATCATGTGTCCCGGAATCGCCACCGCGGATCATGACCCGGTCCACATAAGTCAAGATGCCGGATAGTCGTTCCTAATTGATTATATCTTCCATCGTTCGCTGGAAGCTTGCGACGCCGTTGCCGAACCCGAAAAGTACCCTGCAAAATTGGTATAAACTGCCACAAGCCATATACATTCTTTCTTCACGTTCAGTGGGAATCCGGTGTTAAGCGCTCACTAAATTGAAGGTACTGAATACCAGAGACTGAGAATTTTCGGGTCATTTGGCCCATTCCTGGGAAGAGGCAGGCATTCAGGTAACTGTATCGATTTATGGTTTGACTGTAGTCCATAACCGTGCGTTTTTGCGGCGTTCGCTGGATGCCACTACGGTCAGAGCTTTCCATGGTGACTTCGAAGGATCAATCATACTTGCACCGAACAGTTTTTGATTTCTTTTCGAATGAATAGCTCTCCCTGTACTAAATGGTGCTTGGATTTTGTGGTTACAGCCGGACAACTGAGTGACAAATGTTCAGACAGACACTGAGGCTCTCCCTGTACTGAAGCAAGACCAGAGATGAAGAACATGGGTTTGCCATCTTCAAGAAGTAGTTCCACTTGTTTATGTTGTCGAAAGAAATTGTGTCCAAGACGAGGGTCGGAGCACAGATTTGGTATCATAGACAGTTTGCCATATTTACAAAAGGCTCATCTACGCGGGACTGTAATATAACAATGTCATCGTGTGACAGTTATTCAAGGTATAGACGCCACCGTAAAACGACTAATGGATGGGCTAAATTCTTTAGTGATGTTTCGGAACTAGCTGTTGTGAGATGTAATTTTCTGATCCACAAGTATCGACGAGCATTGGCAGCGGAAAACTGTAAGCTTCTATTTGAATAGCTGCTTTGTATAATCTATGATGAGCAGCAACAACGAATAGAGATGACAGAAAAGAATTAGAAATTGACAGAAATATTTTCTCAGCTAGAGAAGCTTGGCGTACACTTTGGTAATATCCACTGCACACAATGCCCCGGAAAGGGCATTTCTGTCGTTGATAGCGATCAGAACCAAAGTAGTAACAGATAGTGTTACCACATGCGAGGAAGTGATTCGCGACCACTTCAGTGTTAGACGATCCCGCCATAAAATCAAGTCCATGAAAGAAGGAGGGAGGTGTTGACTTCATGATGCTTCGATAGGTTGGCGTTTGATTTTCGGTAGCTTCCAGTTGTTTGACTTTGTGAAGATCAAGAGTTTCCCGTTCGGGAAGCCTCTGGCATACATGATTAAATTAAATCGCGCGTATAACGCAGAACCAACTAGCTACCTACGGTACACTCTCACTGAAACAGTTTATAACCAAAACCTCCAACTAGATCTATGTGCGTCCCGATGCATAGTAGTGGATAAGACATGTCTAAAGAAGATTACGCTTTCGCGCTTGATATAGCCACGTTCAAATGTAGCACATTCTCTAAAGTACTTACAAGCAGGGAAACAAAAAAATGATCAAAGTGTCGGATTAATGGCCTGGATAGTCGCAAACAATGTTGTAGGATCGATATTGGTAAATGCAAGGATCGCCGGCGGCTGGGGAAATGAGCATAGCATCGAATATAACTGGTCGGACAAACTATTTCATTTTGATGATTGGCCGAATAAATTCCCTTGAATTGGTAATCAAATGACAGGATGAAAAACTATAAAGAGCAGCTGATAAGACTAAATCGACTAAACAATTAGGTGAATGCTTATGAAAACGGCAAACCTGGATACAACAAAGAATCCCTTCACACATGGTATTCGCTGGATGTTCTAATCACTTAAAATAGTGCATATCCCAATTGGACATTTCACTCAATTCACCTACGAGGCATTCACGTTAGTTTCCTCAAAAACGCTCACGGTTTGCAATTTTCTAACAACATTTTCAGTGCTTACCAAAACACACATGCGGCAGATAGTTTCTAGTTTTGAACAACACTCAATGTACTTGTTGAATAAGTTTAGAGACTTCAGAAGTGCTTATCCCTGTGGTTATGTCACCACGTCTCTCGTTCACCTCACACACGTGACAATCGGATCGGTGTCCTGTGCCATTACTAATCATCCTAAATTTCCTGACACGTCTAGCACTGACCAGTAAGTGGAGACAAGCCATCTATTTTGGCTCGGATAAAACCCTAGATGTTAAATCGAAATTGATAATTACATGTTTTGCGGACGATGTCGTTGCCTGTATATGTTTCAAGTCGCGTTCTTCAACTGTTAATTCATCCCGTAGGCGCTTCACCGTACCGGCTGACCGAATCTAGTCTCAGGTGTACAAATGACGCCTACATCGTTAGACACGTTTTAGGCAAGTGAAATCAATGAGGCAGTGGATGGATTTTGGGCTGATATACGGGAGTAGCACAGAATTCTTTCTCGGTTGCTGACATAAGTCGTCCAGGGAAACGTAAGTCCTCATGCACAGACTACTTGTCTGACTTACAATTGTGTTCACTCCAACAGCGTCTTTCATGTAGGGACTTTAGAAAGGCTTCATGAAGAAGAGGTAGACAAATCATTTGGGGAAACTTGAGGTGAACTGGCAAGTGAAAAATGACTGCAGATTATTGATTTTTGTAGGATCGTACGGTTTTTGTGTGGGTGCTTTTCCAGCCTCAAATTTTATTTGAAACTCAATGCCTCAGCTGGTTTGCAGCAGTATTTAGTCCATGCTAAATGTACCCTTACAGCCAGGCCAACTATCCTTCACCCCGAATGCTTTGCAGCATTTCATCCTGTGTAAGTTTGACTTTTATTCACGAATAGCGCGGACTCAGCGCGCAAAAGAATGTCTCTTCTGAACTGCTGCCACGAAGCAAATGAATGTATCAGTTTTATTGAGCATACATGTCCTTTACCGACTATATGTTGACAGTTCGTTGCCTTGTTCGATTGTCATTTCCATCAAGTCCTATGGATAGTCGAGAACAGAAGATTTTAGAAGTGTTCCTGGTGCGATTAGGTGTAATTTGGGCTGCGACCCCCAAAGATTTGGACAACCTTTAGGGAGTAGCCAATGTACTGGATGGAAGTGAAGGGCAGGTGTGAATCATGGGAAATGATGCTCTCAGCCTGGAGAGAAACATACTATAGGGAATGGAACTTCGGGTTCAACCACAATAGGAGAGACCTCGGCGGCGCCGTTGTTCGTGTCATCCACTGGGACAAGTCTCGCTTTACTGTTCAGGGAAACAGAACCACACCGGTAAGCCAACCTGTTCATCACGTGGTGTCTTCAGCTTTTACCAAGACGGATTTTATACTGGACTTACATTTGTTAGAACTGCGGTAGAACTTAATTACTTGACACGTTTATGAGGCTCATAGTTTGTGTGCAGTTTAATCAATGGTCGTAAGTGATGCTTTTTTCGTAATCTACTCCTTGGGGTGAATGGAAAACTTCTAGCTATGCATGGAGAAATTGGGACGGATGTTCGCGTGGCAGCCTACCAAAAGATACAAGGGACCGTGGTTGTGTAGAATTTGGTGATGTCCATTATTCTGGGGGCAAATTTCCTGAGAGAAGATTAATGTGTTATCCACCAGACGAGGAATATTTTTGTGTGAATAATATGTGCTCTAGTAAGCATAACTAGCTTTTATGTCGAGCACACCCAGGCCAATCATAAAACTTGACTGAAAGACTTAATAATCAAGGTCATAGAAAAGCTGTCAGATGAGTCAGGAGAACAATTGCGAGAACTGCTAGACAGCATCGCTAGGAAAAGCCGAGCGATAAGCAGAACTAATGGGATCTGTCATTTCACCGATACTGGAGATTCAAAGCCGATCCGTCATGGCACTGAACGGTTCCCAGTAAACTTCCACAGCAAACTCCAGTATCTGATTCGGCAGATGTTGAAAAAGTCATCAGACGATCCAACTCCTCGTGAACGTCCCAGGTAGTCTAAGTGAAGAAGAATGGTATCGTAGTATCGTGTGTACACTATCGAAAACTGAACGCAGTCGCATGCAAGGACACTTTCTTCTTTCCTCGAGTTGACAGGTTTTATTTGGTGGGATTGACTGCACACGACTGAGGGAGTGACGTACCTCCAAGCAGTACCCCAGCACACCAGACGCATCGCGGCCTCAGAACGCAAGGTAAGCAAATTACTGATACACTTACATGCTATAATACGGTACTTGGCACTAACCAAGATGGACCAGGCTGCTAGACATCAGTTTTCGGTGGCTTCATTGGAGACGAAACTTTCGCACGTTCTGTGTTCAGATGAAAGGAACCAAATACGCTAACCAGACACCGATGCAAAAACTGCTTGCCGGTTACCACAGTGGGAATGTAACAGTGGACCCAAATGGACCACACGCATTGAAAGGCATATTTGTAATGATCGATCATTTAATAAAATGGTGCCATGAAATTATAACCAAACAAATGGTAATGCTATTGTAAACCAATGGATTATCCGCGACGGCGTACCCCAACAACTGCACACATCTGGAGCTTGGAATTTTGAACGAAAACTACTTTATTAATCGTATCTCCTCATGTGGATTGAGAGGACATTCACAACCCCGCATCATCACCCACTGAACAACCTGTTGATAAATTTTGTGAATGGTAGAGTACCCAAACCGCCTTACCAAAGTTTTTGACGAGAATACCAGAGGAGTATTCATGCAACAACCGGACAAACGCTGCATTTTCTAAAGACCGGACGTGAAATACATGTACCTACGGACATCCTGGCACCTGCAGCTGCGCTCGGTGTTGCGTGGACCAACAGCTATTTAGTTTAACTTAGAGATGTACTAGCGAATGTCTTCCAGCTAGCTTGGGTACACCGGCAGACATCGAACCGTTAACTTAAGGAACATCACGACAGAAAACCTTTCGCGAGTCAGTGTCTCCCGGAAACCAGGTTTAATTAAATACAAGATTGCAGGCACCAGGAGTGCTCGCAAAACCATTCCGCGAATGAGAAGGACCATACAAAGCACAGGAATTCCACCAGAAGCAATATACTCTATGAGAGCAGCCAACGATCCGTCGAAAAGATCATGTGGTAGTCGGCTGAAACCAAACTTCACCCAGAGGTGGGAGAATATGTTGTGTCACAAATGGTTGATCATTCAACATGATGACTGAGTTGCACACATACAGTGAATTTGCGAAACACATTGAAGTGTTTAAAATCGCAGTACACGTTATTCATTTGCTAGTTAGCGTTCTGGTTAGTGCCTGAGAATCTTCGACGCCGTGTTGTGTCAAGCGTAATTTTCCCGTTGCAGATAGCATGAGTATTGCGCCTTCCATCAGAAAAGGAACGCTCCAGAACAGCGGCGTAGCAATGGCTTCAGGAAAAAAACAAAAACCATGGGTGGAAAATGGGAGCTGATTCGGCATAAAATGACAAAACGATCACCTCAGATAGTTAGATGAAGGGTCTGGCCGACCCCAACCAACAGGACACGTAACATCTACTTTATCTAAATTCGCTGTACATTTTTTCATGTTGCAAAGGGATCTGGAGACCCCCATATGGCTTCATCCATTCTGTCGCAGGAACGAAAAGTAAGGCAGGACATGGAAGACGAGAGTTCGCCATATGTAACACGCGACCCAAACGGCATACTATACCAAGTTTCACAAGCTGAAAGAAAGTGTTCTCAGAACCGGCACATAATACTAGATTCCTCACCACATTACTCTCTCAGTCAATACATCCAATCCCGGCCATGCTACGTACAACTCGGTGACCAAAAACACCCAAAAGACGAACATCTCCGAAACACATGCTCCATGTCACGAAAAAATACAACAAAACTGAGAGCACCGCAGCACAGTATGCGCTACCTTTCAACATCAAAGAAATATCAGGCCGTAGCCACAAGTGCTTCAGTCAAGCGGACGCCACTCCAGCCTCGCATATGCACACGTTTACCTGAACTGTCGCGCTACCACCGATCGACACGCAG
>LUCM01003283.1:129502-146464 GCA_008360955.1 Fasciolopsis buskii | reverse complement strand
AACACTGCTAATCGTTTCGAATAAACATGATGCTTCATCGCATTCTCTCGCGCGGCCACACGCATCCAAGTATAATTTTCGCAACAGGTTCACGAATTTCGCTGAAATACTACTCCGATGAACAGCACTGAATAGCGTTGTCCAATCCACTGAGTTGAACGAGCCTTTAAAGTTCAGCAACACTACGATCACAAGAGGGTAACGTGTGACGCGTTTACTGTAACTGCCGAATAGCGAATATCTGTTCGATGCATCCTCCACCTGGCCGAAATCCGATATTGTTCTCCTGAATCTGTGTCAAATGGCGCAGCATTAGAAACTATCGGAATTAAACTAATCCCATGATGATTGTTACAGTCGCTCCGCGGGTCCTTCTTGAAGATGGGTACAATTAGTGAATCACCCTACGAATCAAGAAGTTAAGCACTTTGATCAAGGCTTCTGCAACCACTATGCAAAGAACCAGGAGAAGTTCTTCGGGACCAGTTGCCTTTCCCTTATTCTGAAGTCATAATCGAATCGACTCGCAATTCCGCTTGGGGATCAAGAGGAACCTCTCAAGGATCCGCATCTCCAGAAGTCGGCCTAATTAGGTTAGCGCACGGACAGCTAAACTGATCCTTGAAGTGCTAAGCCGAAAGGTTCACCCTTTTTTCTCTACCGCGGATAACCCCTCTTCCCCCGTCGCACACGGCTTCAGTAATCGAATTCCGCCGCTCGCCTAATGTCAAGTATAAGTCTGAACAGTCTTTGATTGCCACATGAAGCGGCCACTAGTTCCATCACTTTGACTATCTTCACCCACCAGTTTTCACAGTCATTCTTAAGACTCATCATCAAATGACGCTGCAAGTTCCGACGCATCTTATTCACTTCCTTGCAGTTAGCGAGCTGTCGCTTTTACTCCATTAGGTCCTTGCTAGATTCATTGTCCTCGATGAATCACAGCGATCAGCGCTCATCTGCATTGCTGGTCGGCGGCGTTCTTTGTTCATCAGATGATTTCCGTTCATAGATGGTGCAAATACCCGAATTAGACAGACGTTCGACCATCAACCACGTTTGAAGTCTGCGTCTATGGTCATTGAGCTGCAGCAAAAATCGCATAAACACCAATGCGTCATCCGATTCGATGAACATGGTCAAGTACGATTTAGAGCTGATGACACAACCGCATAAACGGCAGCTTAATGGAATATGGTCGATTTGATTCAGGCTGCCGATCGTGTCAGAGCGCCATTTTGCTGTGCGACGCGAAATGTGTCCGAAATTTAGGCTAGACAGGAATAAATCATTGTCCGCACAACGTTGACAAGTGTCATTATCTAGGCTGTTCCTGTTGTCGCCCTCACATGGTCCAAGGAAACACTTTCACCATTTGAAATAAGTCTGCATTTGTCCGTGTTGTTATCATCGTTCGACCACCATCAGCTTTGCCTCATATCGTTTTCCTTTCCAGCCATCAGCTGCCAGCGACTTACTACCTCACTCCGCTGTGGTATCATAACCTGTTTTTAAGCATTTTTTGTGTCGTTGGTTCCTAATTATTCCATCACTTAAACACTAGCCATCTATTTGGAGGAACCCTTATTAACCACGGTCACTCTCATCTGGTTGTCTGGCTACTCTGATAATCATAGTTCGCATCGCTATTATCCTCGATATTTCATGTCACCACTCGAGAAGTGATCTAAACTGTTAGATCACCAGTCTCTCCCTCAGTTTCCTGAACGATATGTCTGTGATGGCATATTTATCTGACTTTTGAAGCCTAGTGAAACTTGTATCGAAGTTATTGCACTGAACTCATCGGAATTGTTTGATTTTCTCCGTATCACGCACTGCTGTCTGTTATGTCCGTATTCGTTCACGACTACCCGAGTCTTACTCGCAGGTGGAGATACGAAGCGCAGGGTCAACGAGTCGCAGAGTGACTGCAAAACCTCCGTTACAACTTCCTCGAAGTAAATGGAATTTTTTGATTGTAAAACTTGCTTTGAGAAAGACCACCCACGGTAGTCGAAATGTTGGCGCATTACATCTACCAACAACGCTGTTATTAACATTAGATCATTCATATTTATACCTAGGTACTGTCACTGGGTAATTAGGGTAAATTTGTCCGGAGCTTGTTAATGGCGTTAATTGAGACCATGTTATCTCATCACAGGTTGCACCATCCAGTTAAACCTTTATATGCAATATGTAGCGTACTCATAAGAAACCATGGTCGAAATCAGATTGGCTATTGTCAACAATCATTTCAGAATCTATTAGAGGAAACATTTTAGGTACGTTCACTATTCCTACTCCAAGTCTGGTAAATATTAATTAGAAATTGTTCATTGATTTCAATGAGTACCTGGACGTTTAGGATATTCTAGCACTGTTTTTAAGTAATCGCCCCTGGTAAAACCATCCGCCACACCGAAGTATCTGTTTTGCATAGCCAACTGTAAGCCAAATACCAAACTGACTATCTGCATTAGTTAAACAGCGCCTGACTCACGAACCCGATAGTATGTGACTCTGTCTTTGACCGGTCGTTTCAACATTGCTATTCGGTAAAATCGAGCTGAAACACGCGCCCAAGGTCAAGTTGGGCTGCCGGCGTCGGTCACTTGAACAGTAGAATATAAAAGAGCTTGGGTATATCAGAAAAACATCAATACGGTCATGTCAAATACTGCTAATATGGGATAGGCACACCAGTTATGCATCGTGCATCCAAATCTTGACATTATGAGAGAGAAACTAGCAAGAATATGCTGTTGGCTATGCACTCATTGGAAATATCCAGCCAGTTATAGCTTCTAAAATGTCAACAAGCGCCTAAGCCCTTTTCGATTCCGGGTGAAGATGCCCTTGAACTAAATGAGTTGACAGATTATAAATAACTCATTAGTCAGTTAGAAGAGTTCACACCGTTTCAAAGTGTAGAACTGGCACGCATGGTCAATCCGTCATTCGCCTAATTATGCCAAATTATTTTCTGCCTACTTTCTTGATATAAACAGAGGACTTTTGAACCATTCTTAGTGATTCTGAATAGAGATGAATTAATCATATTATCAACAAAGCCATACTTTACAGAATTCCTAAAATGATTCACCGGGCAATATTGAAAATAGACCAATCAAAATGAACCAACATTAAGTAGGTATACCATTGCATTTCGATGAACAACTTCGTTTCATAAATATATATATATATATGTATATATATATGAAGTAATCTGGATTAATTAGAGAAGATACTTCTAAGGACCACGGAAAAATTATTATCATGTTATTATCATATCTAGTAACTGAACTAAGCTGAGTGTCAACCCAAATGTTACCGGAATGGAAAAAGCCGAAAACTTGTTCTGATGTTCCCATCGCTAGAACTAATTCTAGAACGGGCTGCAGTAACATGAACAGATGGTGGCCATGCGGATGAGTTCGTCTCGTCTGGACGCGAAGGTCGCGGGTTCGAATCCTCCCACCGCCGGTCAAGTTCTCCACTTGGCAGTCCTCTGCTGGCCGCGGCCCCCTTCCCGAAAAATGAAGCATATTGTTGTTTCATTTATAAAGAAGTAGAAGATAAAAGATGAAAATCCCGATTACATTAGCACAGGTGGAATGTGATAATCGTACTCATCTATGCACTTGCAGCATTTCAGCCTTACATAGGTACATGGGTCACGTATTACTGATAGCACCACTTGAAACGATTATTCTTGTTCTAGATTTTTAGCCTTATCTTTCCTACTCATCAACCGATCACGGAGTATCCGCATTCCAACTGTCCACAGGTACAGCGTAAGTTGGGTGGCTTAGAGTTGTTTTTAATGTTCTTGTATTTAGCCTTCAACCATGTCATTGGCTGTGTACGACCGGGTCATAAAGGGCGATAGACAAAACATGCGAGGCATGATGCAGACAGGATTGGAAAATGGACATGGGACGTGATACGATCGTACGCTCCACTTGTCACCAGTTACCCACCGATCCCGGATCCAGATAGTCGTTTCACATACATCTTCAAGTCAGAGCTTAGAAAACCCACTACAGGACAGCGTGTGTTATTGTCTGTGCCGTGATCTTAACCGAGCAGTTGAATTGAACGTGTCAGTAAGGCGGCATGACTGCACTCGTTTCCTAATCGTGACGTTCCTTAGGTCAATCATAAACAGCTGCAATAACATCGGATTCAAGGGGTAAACATGTCTTACCAGTTTGACGTCGCATTCGGTACCTGACTGTTGATTGAAATCACTACCTACTGAGGGTAATTATTTTCGTCACATTGCACCGGAAATCGTTACTGACGGATCCTTACACAACCACATATAACGAAGCACTTCAACGAGTAAACAGCGGACTAAATGAAAAAATTCGCGAGCGTATACTGAATTTATATGCAGTGCTTATCGTGAGGAAATAAATGTCTGCCCTTTGAGTCCAAAAGGTGTACCAGTGATGCTGTGGTATTGGAAACCCCAAACTATAAGTATATATATGTACCAAACTACCTAGGTTTCACATCCGTAAAGCAGCACTGAACAAACTGTAACGTTTAAGACTTTACCTTTCAAGGAAAGCCTGATGTAGTGACGATGCTGCAGTTGTCTGGGATTGGCAAAGGCCAGACGAGCCCTACAGATGCGCAGCGAGATCCCATTCCCGAAATCCGTGCCAAAGGAAATGCAAATTCCCAGGCGCACATGGCTTTGACTATTTCTAAATGTTCGGAACAAAGAGTACGTGTGAAAGGATCTCCTAGCCAGCATTTGGAAAAAAGCACTTGGAGGGAACATAGTACATGCCATACTTCGGCTGCCACGTTCTCTAACTCAACTTGGAAAAATTGAGGTTCATCTGCCAACAAGGCGATATCATTAGCAACTGTGGGACACGGTCACAGTTCATCACACCATAGAAAGTCCTGCTGAGCGGATCGTCCATTGGGGAGTCAAAGAAGATCGGGAAGCTAGGGCATCCTTGCCGAACATCGCTGGAGACAGCAAAGAGTAAGGGAAATTGTCCATACAATATTATTTTGCCCGATGACTACTGGTAGAGAACCCTCAGAATGCAAAAACGTATTTCTCGGGCACTCCGTTTCTCGAAATACAGGTTCACAGGGCCAACCTGTTGACAAAAACGAAGGCGGCTCTGAGCACGATGAACACTGGCCTTTGGTAAACGTAATGGTGGTCAACGAGTTGGGGAAGTACTGAGATCTGATCCGTACAGTCACGATAATGGAAGAGCCCAGCTTAATCTTCACGACGTGAGTTCATGCAGTAGAGAACGTCTACGTAGTAAACCTGAAGCTACGAGATTTGAAGCAATCTTCCGAGTGACCGTCAGTATTAGTGGTGGATTCCAATGTCTGAGCCGGCATGGTGTGATGGGTTTCTAGCACTGGGTTTGCCCGCTAGCGTGACGGCTAAGGCGTTAGACTCAAAACCGTTCGTCCCGGGTTCGCGTCCCAGTTCGGGTGCGGCGGATATGCACTGCCGATGATTCCTAACAAGGATGAAACAGCTGTACAGTGCTTCCATGGTTTCTTTATGGTGAGTTGGGCGATGATATCACATGATGAATTATTTCATGAAAACATTCAACCTCCTACTACTAAAATGTACCAACTAATCAAGCTCTGTAGGTCATATCCAAAGCTTTCGTCGTACTTAGGCTACGTGCAGAGAAGTCATCTATCAGTAGGGGTCGATCGCTTTGCGCTAGCGGCCCGTGGCCGTGCAAATCAGTGACGGATATGTGCAACATTATCATGCGTTGAAATTCAACAAAACGTTCAGAGCCTGCCCAGCAGCGTAATGGCTAAGGCGTTCGACTCAGAATCGTTCGTCCCGGGTTCGCGTCCCAGTTCGGGTGCGGCGGATATACACTGCTTATGATTCCTAACAAGGATGAAACAGCTGTACATTGCTTCCATGATTTGGCCTGTCGTGGCCTAGCGGATAGGGTCGCGGGTTCGAAATCTCCCACCGCCGATCAAATTTCCTACTTGGAAGTCCTTCTTTAGCCGCGGCACACTCCCTGATAAATGACGTAAATTGGTATTTCATTATTAAAGAAAGTGAAAGGATAAAAGTATTTGGGCAAGGATGAATGAAACGCCTAGAGTCCAAAAGCCACAGGCATATATTAGCGTAGACTAATACATTAGCGGAGTTAAGGTAAGTTGACCAGTAAGAGCCACAATCTAGCACGCTACCGCGCCATCGGTAAGTAATCGCGAAGTGGTCCATTTGAGGTCACTGCTGTTCATAGACAGAGTGGATGCCAGATGGCGGTGCGTCGTTTAGATTGGTGAACTTGTGCTTGCTAGAAAAACTGGTGTTCTGCACACAGTGCTAGAAGACTGTCCCTCTTGTCCGAGCAATAGGAATCGAGACCAAACTTTCAGCTTAGGTGACGTTTACTCATCCCCAAGTGACCGACTTGCATAGAGGTCTCCGGCGAGGAACAAGATACTTGTTCGATGGGTTGTGCTCAAGATTACCTGAAACCGCTGAAAGAACTCAAAATTGACGGCATCCAAATTTCAGTCTATTGAAGCACAAGCGAAATTGACGAATCGACCGTTTGAACGGTCTCGAGATCCAGTCACTTTGCCGGAGCCTTGGAGTCGCAATGAGCAAAATCGGCTATTAAAGGGAATCCAGTCTGACATGACCACTTCACCTAAGCTGCTTAAAGCAGTTACAAAACCCACCTGACCGGATACGGGAACATTCGGGTCCCCTGCTAGCTATAAGCAGAACTTGGAATTTGGGTTAGGTGGAGACCTCAGCCTGATCGTAGAACTTGCATCTCGAACGTTCACAAGTGACAGGTAGCAGTGTCCAGTGAAAGCGATTCCAATGTGCAAGTCAGCATGTCATCCGGTTTGAATAGCGTGCGTACATTAGAGCTAGTCAGTTTGAATCGCATGCGAGGGTGGAAAAGTTGGGCTCAGTGATGCGACTAATTGCGACTGTCGTAAAAACAGTGCTTCGGAAATCTGGCCACAACTGGTGTTGAGACTGGAGCGTGTTCTCTGTGTTAAAATGTCGTGGCTGGTAGACAAACGACTAGAGAGTGGGAAGGAGGGGTGACAGCCTCCAGGCCGTGAGTGAGTACATGATCTAATGGTGGAAGGGCGGGGGATATCGTGAAACGAGAGCAAGGTTATGTGATTAGCCGTGATTCTAATTGCGGTTGTAGCACGGCTAGGGCACCCGCAACAAAGGATGTGATTTTTCTAGGGGTCCAAAAACCACCGCTAACTTTCGAAAGCTTAACCGGCAGGGCAAAAAGACGGAGCGCGGGGTCCGTAACCCGCTGGAAGCCGGTGACTGATTGATCAGTTTGGTTGGCGCCAAATATCTTGGCTGTCAAGTACCTCCCTTCAATACAGTTGTCCGTGAGGGCAAAGATCTGTGTGAATGAGCGCAGGAATGTAATCAAACAACAAAAGTGATGTGGACTATCTGTGGACGAGTCAGTCATACATACTGTGGTATCTAAAATGATATATATACATATATCATTATGGGAATAAAGAGTCTCGTTTATCGCTGCAATACTGGAAACGCAAAGGCCACGCAAATTGGTCAGTTTTACGACTTAAAATCATGCAAATTTACTTAGTTGGATGCAGGTCATCAAAATTTGGCTAGTGATTTTTAGCAACATGTTCTGCAGAGAAGAAGCAGAGCTTCAACTACATCATCAAGCGTAATAAATCCGATTCATTTGTCATGATAAAACTCTCGGCAGAATGATGACGGATAACAAATATAGCGGAATTTTGTGCGGGAAATTTTTTATCTCGAGTGACATTAAGAATTTTAAACACCTTGTGACAAGTCCATGCAGAATTTTGTTTCCACGCTTGATTCCTACGAAAACTAGTAAGCCTGGGTTGTTCTCATTTATATTGACAGACATTATCGTATCGTATGTTCGTATCAGAACGGAAGAAGACATACAGTAGTCGAAAAATATTTGCCCGTTAGCAAGAAAATTTTGGCGATTGATGGTGTGATGCAGTGTTGATTTGCACTGGTGTAACAGAAAAATGTACTGAGCTACGCAGGTAAAATGCACTTCGGAGAATAGTCGGGTGTTTTGTACCGTGCTGAAAAAAATGTGTCGCACAGGGAAATATACCACATCATATGGCTTTTGTGGGACCGATGCAAGCAAAAATGGAAACAAGTCAATGGTAAGCAAATCATGTCCAAATAAACTTCAGTGTTTACGGGAAAGGAGAATGTGATACTTGTTGACAGGATTGTATGTTCTATTTAGCCGTCACCCCGAAAAATATTAGTGTTAAATTTTGTGGTAGTGCATCTGCGTCATTCTTGGGGAAAATACAATCATGGGTTACTAAACCTGTGGCGATTTTATCGCGGCTAGCCGAAATGAAGTATAACTTGGTTAAATCCATTAGTGTGACGAACGGCTGACGAGAAAAATGAGCGAGCAAAATGAATTACCTACGGCAACGTTTATCGTGATGGATGAGGAGAATCTCGCTACCCATCGCTTTGAAGAATGTGGATGGGGATGAGAATGTTTCTACTCAGAGTTCCCTACCAAGTTAACGCTCCACAGCTTTGTGGACGTGAATTTCTTGTCAAAGGATTCAATTAGGGTTCCCAAAAGCAAACCTATTCTGTGATGCCACGGATTATAAATCCACCGAATACCTCCAGCACCCATTCTACATGGAATCTGAGTAACCGATCCTTCGATATTGGATGTGTGAGTTGCAAGTCGCGTCGCGGAACTTTGAAGCTAAGGTAATAGCGAGAAACGTCTACTCGCCCGACCACCGGTCGATGCCTGTCCAGGCTTGCGCTATTCCAATCTGCGAATCCGTTGTGTTTACACCCGCCCACCTACGCTTGGTCATAGTGTCAGAGCTAAAGGGTACCGTGCTACATCTCCATTTTCGCACTATCTTAGCGTTCAGTCAGCACAGTGTTCTCACCTCGGGCTGACCCAGTGTCGGATACATGTCCTTCTGCAATCGTAAGTGGACCGCTGTCCATTAGCAACCACTGAAGTAGACGTGCCATACTGATGCACTCACACACACCCGAGTTTGCGCTAGGCTGGTCCCGGTCTATCCAATGACCAATGGTCCAAGTAAAATCGCACACGAACATATAGAAGTGCACATATTTTGCTAACGAAGAGATTCATATGAAGAGGCACGCACCGGTTGACTCCTAAAGACTAATGTAAATCGGAGAAACTACCGATTTATGAGAAACGTGACAGGGCGTCGTGTGAAAATCACAGAGGAATTAGTTAAGCAAACATCATATCCAAACTGGTCGTAGACATTATTCTTCGCTAATTCTTTACTACTCACGAAAGCTGAACGCATGAGAATCAAGAAGGTCTTCGTCCCAGCCGCGGATGTATTGACCAGATCTTCTCTCTGCGCATTTACGCAGACCCACGATCTTTGTCTTCCTTGATTCGGAAAGGACATTCGACTTAACCGATCGTCCAATTCGTCGGCGCTCCATCTGGTTGAATGATGTGCACAGAAATTCATTTCAATTATCTCATCCATGTATTCGAACAGCCGAAGCTGAAATCGTGCTCCCAGTGATCTTCCACGTGAGTCCACCACGAGAAGTGGTGTTGGTCAGGATTGTCTCCTTTCACCTTTTTTCAGTTGTCACTAAGATTGCTAATGAAAAACCTTTATTCTCTTGTGAGAATAGTGGCATTGATATTTTCTCAGACAAGAAAGTGCCTTACCCAGAATATGAGGACGACGTTGTGCTACTAAGTAAAGAACCGATTAGGTTGCAGGTTTCATTCGATCATCTCAACTACAGCTTCGCTGTTCGGTATGTGCAGGTGTAGAATTTAGTTGCAGGACGGGATTGGATCAATGCCGAATCTTATCCTTGAAGGGGAACAATCGAGGCGTGGAAAGATTTAGTTACTTGAGTGGTTGTATCTCACCCGGCCGTCGTACATCGGAAGAACTCTTCGAGTATACAGAAGGCTCGTTTGACATTCACTAATTTTAGGTACTTGTGGCGTCAGTGTGACATCCATTTATCGGTAGTAATCAGGTCGGTGTTGGTATAAGGCTAAGAAAAGTCTTTTGAGAGCATAGGATATCCGAAAGCTTTTGGTGTTTGAACACTACTGCCTCTGTAGTACTGGTGAAATATGATGAGAGAATTTTGAATAACTCAAAGGTTAGGCATAAAGCACTGGATTCTAGGGTTCAGTATTTAGAACGCACACCAAGTCAGAATAGGTTGGAGTGTTTGGGATATGCTTTGCGCATGCCAACGGAATACCTGCGACATTGTACGCTGTTTCCGAAAAACGCAAATTTGGGCAATTAGTCCAGTCGATGGCGTGGGTAAAACGTATGAGAGCGTTAACCAGTGGATTGGCTGGTGTAGCTGCAGTTAGATTAACGTATTCGAGTCCACATGGCCCCCTCCAGGCGGTGGACGGAGACAATGGATGACATTCTTGCACCCGAAATCACTTTTCTCCCGTATAATCGTTCAACTCATTCTTTCCTGGTCAATCATGCATTATTCCTCGTTCTGTTAAATTTGAATGGTTGTTATCATAAGGTAGCACCAAAAGCTAGAACACTGGTGCATGATTAGCGGCTAAACAAACTGAACTGATCTGGTGACCCAAACAATTGCAATTTAACAGCCTTATCCCACAGCCTGTGATCTATGCCCAGCAGTCCATTTCTTTCTAGTGGAAGTTTCACCATTCGACAAATAAACTACGAATGATTTTGGGCAGTCAGATTAAGGAGATATTTTTACAGTGGATTTGAATTGTAGTTAATCCCTTGTAGAGGATGTATAGAAAAAGACTCGTAATGATCAAAAGCTTCGTCACACTTCCACAATACAAAATCTCTTTTCTTATAATCATCACTGGCATGAGTACGAATCACTGAAAACGAGCTTCTTAGCTGAATTGTTTTTTCTCAATCACTGAATTAACTGGTTGAATAATGAATCACAATTCATGATGTTTTTGTGTTGCTTTAACAGTTAAATGATTCCAACATGCAATGACATGGGATAAACAAACACCGCGTATTCTTAAGCTACGAAGTTATTTTGTTGTAATCATGTACTAAGGAATTCGAATTAAACAATGTGCACGCAGGTCTACCGGCTCATTTTGCTATGGATGGACTATTGAACGTCGTTATAGTAACCGTTACTCATGACGCGCGGAGATGAAAGAATGCTAGCTTGCTGGAAACAATTAGTGAAACGGTAACTCCCAAATCCCTGTTGTTCGGGGACGAGATGGAGGCCGGTAAAATTAACGTGGACAATACATGCTCGGGAAGATGTATAATAGTAGGAGTTCAGGAACTATACAACAAATAAATTCAGTTTTTCACAACAGATCGAAGTAATTTGCATTAGGAAAGCATCTTCACGAACATCGGTTTATTCAGTAACACGCATTTATTACCATTTCTCAACAGTTCATCGAACATGGTTATGTGCATCATACCATGTAGTGTCTGTGTCCCATAAGTGGTTAATAATCAGCTCGATTAGTGCGATAGCTGAGACAATCGACGCGTTCATGTTTGTCACAGTTTCGGGTTCCAGTTCCGATGCGATGGAAATGCATAGATGATAACTCCTAACGCGGATGAAACAGTTGTACAGTGCTTCTTTGATATTCAGTGGCTAGGAGGATGTCGACACTGCATGACAAATCAAACACACACACACACACATGTGTACAAATGTATGTGGTGAAAAGACTTGTGTGCAAACACAGAAGAATATAGTGTATCGGGAACTACTGATACATAAACATTTTACAATGTTTTTTATTCCTATAATTTTACACATGCTCATCCAATTGGGTTACGTTTCCTAATTCCAGTGTCTTAACAATCTCAAAGGAACCATGGAAGCACAGTGCTTCCATGGTTTCTTTATAGTGAGTTGAGCGATGATATCACATGGTGAACTATTTCATGAAAACATTCAATCTCCTACTACTGAAATGAATCTCATAGGAATTAAGAAACGTTAACATGTAACAATCATCACAGACTTTTAAATGATGTGTCGATTTCCATAGTTCCCAAAACTTCAACATATATGATCCCATGCTTGTATAAAATCAGACAAATATATGTGCGTCCTCAAACACATCTATATTTGTTCTTATAATGCATATTCACATACGCTTAAACAAACAAATCTTCAATTTCCAGCCAAATTTTCGATAGCCATAAGCACAAGAAAAGAATATCAAAGGCGAAACCGTTCTTTCAAGACGAAATCGGACAATAGCCTCGTTGCCAGATGAATGCGCATGATGTTTTCAGTGCCCATTCAGACTCTTACTTCTTACTGTCAACCGTGTTACGTACAAGTAACATACATATCCGATACCGATATGTTGATTAATGAAGCCACGATCGTGGCTTGGTTCCATTTCCCGAGGTGTCCGCTTAAGTCGTAATCATTCGATGGATGCACGTGCTTCGTGTACAACCGCGGGGAACGAAAGTTATTCATTGTTAACCGACAAGATAACACGTCTGCTGAGTGGGTACGCATCATTAGCTGCCTGGGACATCATTTCACCCATAAACCGACCCACATAAGAAGGAAAGATCCTGAGCAAAATGACCGCCATTCACAGACCAGATAAACTAAAAGATGAACCAAAATATTTATTGACGTTATTTTTGCGACACTTGTGTTGGTGCGGTAAAGTCCCCACAAGGTTTGCAGCTGCCTACATTTTGGGGAAATCCCAGGTAATGTTAGATCTAAGAAAAATAACTAGTTCGAGCTTGCGCCCAGTTCGCAATTTCAAACGCACCAGATGAAAGTCGACGAGGTTTAGAACAGACCGGCGGATATGAAGTACTGACTTGGACTTAGAACTTGTAGAAATAAGTCAAGAACCACTTCGGATAACCGCGGAAAAATGAGTTCATGGAGAAAGGAGTTGACGGGCGATCGAGACACCACCCACATATAGATTAACAAAATGATCGACACGGAGTCGGTGTCTGGCACTTACTGAAAATTCGAAATGACGAAAGGAATGAATGCCAAATATAGGACATTAAATATCACCTACCAAGAAAATCCAGAGGAAAGTGGGACGGGAGCAGAGATCTAACGTCTTTGAAACTTCTCTGTAGGTGGATATTGGTGTGCCGTTTGCGGCACGCAAAACAGAAAATCGGCATCTATTCCAAGATAGACATTCGGTTGGGAAAACGATGACTCCAGCGCATGTGACAGTTAAGTAGCGTGTACCGGAGCTGCGGTCGACAAAACAGAATAAGCGACTGCTCTAGCTAGTAAATTTCGGCATCGTTATGTAAAGGTGTAGCTGTTACTCTGGTGTCATGCGAAAGGCTAGCGTATAGCGCCGCACCTTGAAACGGAGACATTGATGGAACCAACATGCCTCGTTGGAAGGCAGTGATAGGCGATGAACTCTAATACCACTTCTTCCGCGGGATCCATCACGGCGAGGCATCCTATTTTAAGGGGAAGCTACGTGCGGTTGCCAAAAAGGGGAGGCCACTTTACTTCTGTGAGGATGAGTCTTATAAGGTAAGAACAACTATATCCAGAAGAGCAGGAGTGACGACCGAATGCCTCTGACTTCAGTTAAACAATAAACAGGCTTGGAACTGGATCGATAGCAGGCAGAAGACAAGCACGAATCTAGCCAAGCACCCTAATTCGCGGACGGATTGAAGGTGGTCTGATTTTGTGATACGCCCAGAGGAGAGCGGCAAGATACTACACACGAAGACAGTGCGTCTGTCAGAGAGAGAGAGCAATCGCCTGAAAACTTTATATTGTGTGGACCTATATAAACTATTTATGACAAGTAAACAAAACTGCCTTGTTTAACGGCCAGAGGCTATCCGATAGTTCTGGCTTTATTAGGCGGGCTGGGATTGGACTAGGGTCGAGACGACCGACCGAAGGCTCTAGAAGTAACGACGGCGGTAAGTTAGATTATAAAATACCCACCAGATGATGATGAGATATGTTACTAATCATAGCGCATCTTCAGTGCTTCACCCTTAGAAACCAAATCTTCCACCGTTAATGTGGCGATGGTCGTTTCGGTTTGAGGACAGATGGCCTGATCGAATTTTGACAGGCATGCTCCCTCTCACGTTACTGGTGATAACATCCATAAACTATGCTTATCACCTCTGAACCAGTATCTCTTCCGTGAAAATGTCGTCAAATTTTGAACGGCCCACCAAAAATCCAGTGTCAAAGCAACTGCGACGATTCGCAGCCCCCCCCCCAGTTCAGTATCTGCGAACAGGTCTATTTTTTCATTCATTCCAATACGACATGGGATAAAATTTTTAATTCGCTCGTACTGATAAGGTTCCTCAGAGTAGAACATATCCTACACCTCATCGACAACGTGTAGGAGAACTAAAGTTACTTAATGAAGTATGCTGTTTTTCATGGTCCCGTTATATATGGCGGATGTAGATTCCAACTGCAAAAGTCAAGTCATAAGGTTAATCCCCCAGAACGCCGCGAATGAGACGGTAAGCGTATTTACCTTAACCGAAAGCAATCCAGCCGATAAAGCACCTGTCGCCGAATGAACCTCATTTGATCCTATGCCAAGAATGCCGACCACTTCTCCCGGGGTAGTGAGTTTTAGAGGCTAGGGGACATGTCTTTTCCGGTGCATCCACCATTCAAGCATGTCAGAAAAAGCTACTACTAGTTGAGGCGAAAACTGTTTGGAAAATATGAAGGCAAAAAACCTACTGTAATCAATAAAATTTGAAACCACCACTGAACGCATTTGGGACAAAAAATACACGAAAATTTACGAGGAAATAATTGAAAAAGAAGGGTTCATTAGTGGCAGTCGTGTTACCGTTTTCTATCGAATCAGAATGATTAAAAGAGCGCCCTTGTACAGTTAAACTGTGTTTCATTTGTTGGCCACTCAGCATTCTTATTTGTTCCCGCCTATACAGGTTCACTCCTTGTTCCCCTTGGATATTCACTCTTTTTATAGAAAAGTATAATTTTGGGGAAAACGCATCTGTCAGTGAGGCTTTCGTTGCTGTTTAACGTTGAACGATGATGATCATGATATTCATCAATCCATTAATACCACGATGAATGTTTGTCATTCTCGTGTGATCTAAAAGAACGAGCGACAAGCCAATGGATCCAACGTGCTCACGAACTTCAGGACATTATATTCTCGTAAATGACACATTCATTTAAAAAGTGAGTCTCACTCGTTACGTGCTAAATTTAGAACGACACGATCACTAAGGTGCATTAGGACAGCTGAGGATTCAACCGTACGCAAACAGAGCGGTTGATTCTGTGCACTTCAAGTAATGGAGTACAGCTGACTTTTTAGCAAGTGATTATACAGTATTCATCCCTGTGGAATCGACTCGCAAACGAACCATATTGCGGTTCGTTCATGTATTTTCGCGAGAAATTTAACAAGATCAAAAGCAGTCACCTTCCGGTCCCGATATACCCATAGGTATTGTACCTTGTAATAACCTTTCGGGCAAAGCTTTGCGGTGATTAAACTCGATGAGCATGGCGATATCTTGTGACAACATTAATTTTCGCCGAAATGAACAGGACGGATGGCCTCACCTGGGACAAACGTGTAATAGTTATCGAGAGTCGAACTGCAACGATAAGCCACACAATCCCCACAGTTAGATAGCCGCATATAGCAAGTCAATATCAATGAACAAAATACACCAAAAATGTGCTGCGATTGTGGCAAAGAGGCAGATGCGTGATAGAGTGAACGCTTTTGTAGACGCAGAGTATTCATGCAACTAAGTGAGAGGTGTTCACTCATTTTCTAGGATAGATTTTTAGGCTATTAGTGATGTGATGTACGGATACAAGAGCATTTTACGAAAAGCTTAGGGCATGAATGCAGTGGATGTGACATGCCAAGCTAGCACACGGAACACAGTCTAATTGTAAAAGCGAACATTTTCAGTCATATCGGTTCCACAGAAAATGACAACAAGATCGCCACGGTTTACGGTTCGCAGCCATGCCCCCTAAAGTCTCCAGCAAACCAGTTGAAGGCCCTTTCGGACCTCAAATACAAAGACGGAGGAGACCTCCACTTTACAGCTTGATCTTTTGATAATTGATCAATTGCTCACACACTCAGACATTTTGAGTTGTGAACTGATGTGACAGCAACCAACAATAACCTTGATGAATTTCCAATCCTATTTAATGAGACGCATTGGCATAAGTACCAACAACTGCATACGAGCTTGTTCGACGTGATATGTTGTGTTCAATGTTTTGCGGGATTGTTCAAACGTTACCTAAGTTCGCTGTGCATGTTATCATTCCACGTTGCCTTATCATTTGGTAATCTCCACCTGAATTCTCCCACACCTTTGGGAGGACGACAAATAGTGCACCGAATAATAGACAAGCGTTCACACTACGCAACACGTGACCCAAACGGCATACTTTACCAAGTTTCATAAGATGAAAAAAGGTATTCACAGAACCGGCACATAATACTAGATTCCTCACCACATTACTCTCTCAGTCAATACATCCAATCCCGGCCATGCTACGTACAACTCGGTGACCAAAAACACCCAAAAGACGAACATCTCCGAAACACATGCTCCATGTCACGAAAAAATACAACAAAACTGAGAGCACCGCAGCACAGTATGCGCTACCTTTCAACATCAAAGAAATATCAGGCCGTAGCCACAAGTGCTTCAGTCAAGCGGACGCCACTTCAGCCTCGCATATACACACGTTTACCTGAACTGTCGCGCTACCATCGATCGACACGCAGCTACCAAGTTAAGTGAAACGATCCACAATCGTTAGTTCCTCTACATACAGCATCAGGTTCGGGACCA
>LUCM01003283.1:97783-119595 GCA_008360955.1 Fasciolopsis buskii | reverse complement strand
TACAAGTATGTGGATGTTTAGACAAGAGAGCATCGGGTACGCATACCTGACGAGCGACAATAACCGCGAAACCGGTCGTGTGCTCCCGGGCTAATTTTGTTTACGCATCCAGATACTACTTCCTGCTTATATATATATATATATATATACATATATATATATATATATAATCATTTCTTGATTATTTTGAAGCGTGCACCCAACGGACGCTATCTTCGCCCATGATTTTAACGCCCAAAATGGCCGTAGGAGTGGAGAATAGAAATATAGTAAACAAAAACGGACGATGTTAATGCGAGGTCATCGGGTTAAACACAAATACCTGAGCTGTCGATCGACAGCCACTTTCCCGTGGAATCCAGGGAGGCTAAGACTTCCAGATGAGGCATACAACTTGTATTCAACATTATCAACAACGATCTAAAACCATAAAACCGTGACTTGTAGAAAGTCAGGTTCGCTATTTCAGAGTAAAGCTCTTGCTAAATGATGAGATGATGCAACGTCACGCCGATTAGAGCCTCAGTTAAAACACATCGGAGACAAGCTGTGCTATTTGACCTTCATATAAAAGAAGAGGTTTTATCGAGGCGCTGGATAAGAACTAATCCTTCTTAAATAAATATCAAGTGAAAAAGTCACTTCATACAGCCTTTGAATTATGTGGACACGCCCGTAATCATGATTCATCGAAAAACAGCTTACTCAAAGTTCGACGATGAAATCACGGTTGGCAGGTGCACTATATTAACTCAGCTGCGCATAATTTGGCTGCGATTCTGTGCGGGTTTAAGTGCGGATTTATTAAGTGCCAATTAACCGTCTAAGAATCAGTGTTAGAATGCCGAAGCCAAAAGTGCAACCGCACAAAACCGGCTATCTGCGCAGAAAAAAAAACAGACCACATAAAGACACGCGGCCAATGGTTTTGTCACACATAGGAAGACTTACACTCGCATAAACTGATCCAAAACTACAGGGTCAGCACGACCACCACCAGCGGTTGGGGGCGGTGCATTGCCTGCATCCGTCTGAGACTCCGGAGGTGGCGGAGCTCCACTGGACTCTGGTGGCCCACCCGTCGAACCAAACGTATCACGGAAAAGACGGGTCATTCTGGAATTAGATTGAATAGGCATGAAACGATCCGAAAGAGACAAAAAATTAGCGCATATGAATTTAGGGGCACGATAGTGTAAAGTGAAGTGTACTCGGTTTACGGATGAGTAATTATAACATGGTAAGATCGCAGGCGAACGTACACCATGCGACAAAAGCTCCCAACTCCATAGATTTTCGTCATTCAGGCATTTACACATGACACAAGAATACCATTTTTAGCACAAAATGGAAGGATCCATACCAAGCCAGAAGACGGAACTTCGCACACACTGCTGGAGTCGTAAAACGACAAGTATGGGGTTTGACCGCGACGAACGTTCGCGACTCTTTGGCACATTACCTTGAGGGCACGAATTACAGCTGCAGTGTTGCGAGACCAAAGCGCAATTAGTGGATATACATTCTAGAAATGTCTGAATTGCGTCTCGTACGACAACTATACATTCAATTTCTACTATGGTCAAGAAGCTAGTTGGCAACGCGTATACTCTGCTTATTTTTATAACCGTATCCTAAATTCCCTCAAAATTTTTGATTTAGTTAGGATGAAGGCCACATTTTGGCGATGAAAAGATCTTGGTGCCATGAAACAGAAACCAAATTCTGGTTACATCGAACTTGCGAATGGCTTCATAATCTTACTGGAATATGGTATCTAGTTCAGTACAACGTACTTTCGTTACCATTACCCTTCCAAAGACGTTCTCATAGCACCGTCCTCCAAAAAGAGAAACAGCGAAAGACAGACGGCAAAATAACACACCGAACAACTGCACCAAAGATGAGAGATTTTGAATGCAAGAACACCACTGACTGTGATACTGAGTTGGATCGCCTACTATCTCCGACTATCGCTCGGAGGTTCCGTGGACCTAAACCCGGTAATCTAACTGCAACCACACGAACTAGTCCACCGGTTAAATTTTCCGCATTTTGGCCCCACGTCATCGACTGATCGTCTCGATCTATCTTACAGTCATTATCTTCCTTGGAGGGCAATCGATCTGTGGGCATGTGTAAAACACGACCCAATCACTGTAACCCATTTTGATTAAGTACCTATTCTAAAGACTGAAACCCAGGGCCAGCTGGAGTTTGATGTCATTACAGAAAAAACGACGGTCGGAAGTGCGTCACTTATAACCGGGACGGGTAAGAGAGGAAACACTATGAACCAGTTTTTACCATTCAATTTGCCAACTGAAAACTCCTCGGTTCTTTATCAATTCATGCAATCAATTCCCGTAATCTGTCGTATAAGAGTTATCTAAGTTGGATTTATTCCAATCCTTAAGGCAACGCGTAAACAATGCGACTTGCCTGTGTTTAATCACAACGCAGAGGGCTACCTAAGATTTAACTTTCATGGTTCTTCCTTATGTGATAATATTGGTAGGAGTACCCTGTAAAGTCCAAGTTTATCTGTTTATCGAGAATACAGCCTCCACCTATGATGTGAAAACCACGAACGTTGACAAAACCCTATTTCGTTGGAACAAGATAACCGGTTAATATTTATTTAAGGTTATTGATAATGGGAATCTTAGCTGGCACTAATGGGTTACATTTGGTTTACGCCTGTGAATAATTTTCTTTTGAGCGGCCCCATCATTAGAACCGCAATTTCTTGGAAGACGAGACGGTGCCCCAAGGACGTCAGAACACAACGGATACAGGATGCGCCCCCAACAGCCATTTGATTAGACTGCATTTTAGAAAGCTGGAAAAATCTGCCGCGTTTAAATTTCATACGTTTCCTGATACTTAGCGATAAAATAGATGGATTCTGATCTAGAATGAATCTCTCATCGTGCGGTGAAAATAACATCCTTGCACGAAGCACAAACGTAACGAAAAGCAACGGAGTTTAGGAACTTCTATTGGGCATTAATTTTAGTCGACCCACGTTAGATGGCAAATTTGTCAGAACTGATAAATCAGTCGCGCAGATGTACACACAAAGGCAAATGAAACTTCATATGCATGAAACATAAAACCCCAGTTCATCTGAAAAGTGTTCATCCAGTGACTGACTACACTTCACGCTTGGAGCATCGACCAGCACACACTAAATCCACCACGACAATTTAATAAAATGAAATAGCCAACAAACCGGCAACAAGCATGCAAATCTAGACATTAATAAATGGATCAAAGAATTTCCGTTTGCTTGCGAATTGTGTCAACAAAATGCCAAGGAAAATGGTACATTAGTTTGAATATGCTGAGAGATGACAATAGTGGGACTGGAGGCCGAGTCAAGTAGAAATGATGATAAGCTGTGCCCTCTCGCAAATAAGTGGATTTTTCGGCGAATTTACTTCCAACCATGAAACACCAACTGAATGAGGCGCAGCTGTGAATGTCAGCTAAGCACTGCATAACAAATGTCAAACAAAATGAAAGAAATTTGTCTTTCTTATCAGTTTCTAAGCCCAACAAAATACAGTCGAAATGAGTTCAACGAGATGGAGGTGACGTAAAACAATCGTGAAACAACAACGCAAGAAACTTCCAAACGTTTACGTTCGGTATAACATGTTCACACTGTCCGTTCAAACGGTGTACGCCCTGGTTTTCGATAATCATCTCCTGGTATTAACCTGAGGTCTAATCTGTCTGATAGTCTCCAAACCTCAGATGTTTCTGTACACACCCAACTTCAACAAACGTCAACTAAACACGTATTGTATCGAGAGACAGGACGATATAAGTGAAAGATTCATATCCTAGCGAACGTCACTGATGATGGAAAGCAACACGGCGAAAGCAATGGTTCTTAGTAGATGAATAAGCACCCTGTTACCGTGAAAAATCAGTGTCTGGTGGATCATCAAACGGTCTTTTGGTAATGTGCACTGGTCGATGTTTTCCAGACCTATGACGACAATTACACATACATTCGTTCGACAGAGCACATACTGAAACAGACAAAAACCATACCTTCGGAGAAATCGATAGGCTTCGTGGTGACATTCGGTAGTAGCATACACGCGTTTGTTTTGCCATAAGGCGTTAACAAACATGCAAATCCAGCCAAAATTTGATCAATGGACAACAAATTATGCGATCCAACAATGGTAAAAAATGTGAGTGAGCGGGATAAAAGCCAATCGTCTTTCCACAATTTGCTTCGAATTGAACCAAACCACTACAGTAGCTGGACACACTCCAACAGGAAAACACCCGGACAAACTGTTGTAAAGATGTTTCAACACAAGAAAAACAAGGGAATCTGTGATAAACTCAAGGAAAGCTATAGGAAATGAGATTCAGGCTAAATAGATATAAAGACCATTCGAAATGCCACAATGGTTGGAAAATTTAGAACTATGGGCAGACGCTTCCATAGCAAATTCTATTCTGCTCGTAAGACATACATATTTGAAACTGTTTTTCAGAGCTGTAGCGACTGGACGAAGCGAAGCACTGTACACTGTGCCAGATTACGAGGTGTATACCAGCCGCTTCTGGTAATAAGCATGAAGATGTTGAGATACTAACCACAAGGCTACACTTTGGTCGCCCGTTATCCACTTCGTGATAAGCATTATGAATATATGCGGAACGCCCAAACTACATAGTAGCTGCCGATTGAATTGGTCACAGTTCATTTGGTTCGAAGTACCCTCCAACCGAATTCGGACACAGTCAACAACGCCCTAAGTGACTACTTAACGTTCTTCAGTTGCCATATGAGTAGCTTAACGGTGTTAACACACAAGAAAATACATGCAAGCACATTCGGTCCCTTCTTAGACTGCCAGCACTGCGCGTGTTCTGACCAACGATCTATGAAGTCATGACGAACGATGTTTGGGCATTTCCCAGAAGGACAAACAGTTAACCGCACAAAGTAAATAACCAGGGTGAACTTTTGGAAATCTGACTACTCGAGCATGATTTTGCTGTGCATTCTAGGTCGTGGATTGTTATGGATTTGAATCTCACCGACAGTGAAGGCTATTCACAGTTGGACCAACTCTACATTTTCTCATGGCAATGGTAGTGGGTATTGATTTCCAATAAACTACGCGGGCCAGAGATTACCACAGTTGAAGATCCACGGCTAACGTGGAGCAGAAATCCCATAGCCGAATTTCACGTTTTAGGACACTTATCAAACAACCTTAGCAGTATATTAAACATCATGAAACTTCCAGACCGAGGATGATTCAAACAGATATTCGCTCCTCGGCAGTTGCTCAAAATGCGCCATACACACCATCGCCTTCCGATCGTAGTGCCGCTGAACTTTAAAGGCCCGTTCGACCCAGTGGATTGGACAACGCTATTCAGTGCTGTTCATCGGAGTAGTATTTCAGCGAAATTCGTGAACCTGTTGCGAAAATTATACTTGCATGCGTGTGGCCGCGCGAGAGAATGCAATGAAGCATCATGTTTACTCGAAACGATCAGCAGCGTTCGACAAGGGTATTCCATCTTTCCATTCTGGTTCAACTTCCTCATGAACGAGGTGATGGAAGATGCCCTGAGAGTTCTCTGGGATGCAGGAGTCGAACTGGGAAATCGAGGGAAGCTGTGTGATCTCAATTACGAAGATGATGTTGTGCCTGTTCGAGTCTGCGGACCACGCACGACGGGCACAAGATAGACTCTCGAAATGAGTAGGTCGGTGTCTTGTGCTTCACACCTTCGAAGTGTAAAGTACCATTATAGGATTGGACGACAGTGGTCCCGAACCTGATACTGTATGTAGAGGAACTAACGATTGTGGATCGTTTCACTTAACTTGGTAGCTGCGTGTCGATCGATGGTAGCGCGACAGTTCAGGTAAACGTGTGTATATGCGAGGCTGAAGTGGCGTCCGCTTGACTGAAGCACTTGTGGCTACGGCCTGATATTTCTTTGATGTTGAAAGGTAGCGCATACTGTGCTGCGGTGCTCTCAGTTTTGTTGTATTTTTTCGTGATATGGAGTATGGGTTTGTAGATGTTCGTCCTTTGGATGTTTTTGGTCATCGATGTCTACTTAGTATGGCCGGGATTGGATGGAGTGACCGAGTGAGTAATGTGGTGAGGAATCTAGTATTATGTGCCGGTTCTGAGAATACCCTGTCAGCGTGACGGTGTTAGTAGACTTCGTTGTTTGGGTCACATGTTGCGCATGGCGAACACCTGTGATGCATTCGGTGCACTATTTGTCGTCCTTCCAAAGGTGTGGAAGAATTCACAGCTGTTTCGAACAGCCGAATCACCCAGACGTTCGACGGCCAATCGCGCTTGTGGTCTGCTTCGATGGCTGTTGAACTGCAGCAAAAATCGCATCAGAACTAACACACGGCCCGAATCTTCTATCTTTTACTTGATTTTGTTAATGAATTAACAGCGCACATCAGTCTTCAGAAAGGGGGCCGCGGCCAACGCAGGACTGTCAAGTGGGGTAGCTGACTGGCGGTGGGACGTACGTGGTCCAATACGATCTACAGTTCTGGATAGCACCTTACCAACGGTAGGTTACCACTATATGGTCAACCTGATTGTAGGCGTGTAAATGATGGAGATTGGTGGACGGGCACTCCTACGGAGTCCAGCCGCTGAGCAGAAGGACTAGTGTTCTCAACCAAATTCTTTGGTTCTAACAAGAACCTAACCGCAAGGCACAGGCGAGTAGCTGAGTGGAAGCCTATCTACACGGATCAACTATTCTTCAGCTCGTTTTTTTCGACTGGACTGCTAACTCTGGGAGGACCAGGAGACTACTTCGTCAGTCCGTTGACCTTCCAGGCGTGGTTGGATCTTCAGCTTGAAATAAGCCAACCTGTGTAGCTCGTTGGGTCATAGATGCTGGCAAGCCATCACACTACGTCAAAAGGCAGAATCGTTGTGGCAATACATTGTTACTGCGACAGTGAAGTAGTGAGCGAGACACAACAAAATCTTTTCGTACCACTATGTAAGGGATATGGAACCGATTTCACAGCATCGGTTGGAAATTTTGTATTTGAACTTTTCCAGCCCTTTAAACTAGGCGACGTAACCATTTACATCATAGCAAACAAATAAACTATGCCAGGAGCATAATTTTCATGGACGAAATCAATCATTTTCGAAAGTAACCGTAAAATCACTTTTATTCATATGAACATTTCAGCACAGTTCGTTCCTTTAATCTTGTGACAGATTATTAACGATATTTCACGCACCATCGTCCCCATAGACTTGAATATTATTTGAACGCTCCAAGATTTACCAGAAATGTGGCTTGAATCAATCATATAACAAAGTGGGGAATACAAATAATCTGCGCAATCATGCAAAAACTTGGAGTACCCCAGTCTGAGGACACGTTAATTTGTTGATGAATAGATGCTACGTGGTGACTCGAAAAACACGAAATGGGCATTTCTAGAAGGAAATTCTACAATGAATTTGTCCCACCTTCTTATTCTGGTCCAAGCTGTTCACTCTTACAAAAATAAAATTAGAAAAATCCTCACCAACGGATTAAACGTGAATGAACTCCGGGTAGGGAGAATTTCTTAGCTGTGGTGAGCAAAATATCCCCTACATTCTGAGAAAGTAGTCAACATAAAATGTGCCAGTGTCTCCGAAAGAATCCGCATATTTCCGTCTGTCAGAATTTAGTATATTTTTTCTGGATAGAGTGCTTTTCTTTCTGCCTGACGTAAATCGAGTGAAAGTACACTTGGTTGAGGGCTATGCTTCATATAAAATCATACCGCGGTCTGAAACTTGATTTTTCCGAAAAAAATACGTGTTTTAGGATGATAATTAAAAGTGGCTTCCCAATCAATGGATATGGACCAAGAAATTTCAAAGCTTCTTGAAGTATGAAGTAAAAGCATTTTCATTTTGGAGGTGGTAGATGCCACATCGAAAAGACCGAAATATTTCTGAAGGATAGTGGCGCATCCATCGACTACCAACTCTTCACTGATGCTGGATTCCTGATAAAACAAACGCCAGATGCTTGTGAATTAATCACATTTTCCTCTTCCTAACGAGTTCGTGATGCATCAAGGGTAGGATAGACCTAAGGCGGATGAATTGGGGTATCGTTAAAATCGTTAACCTATTTGCTTAACAGATAAATCCACAGCGTGCGATTGATTATCGAAAGGATTCGTCGATTTTTGCTGAATAAAAGGATTACAAACTGAATTATTAACTTTTCAATGCTGCAGCCTACTGAAGAGGAAATCACTTAAGTGACGCGTGTTGCATGAGTTTCAACAAGACCTGCAGTTATTAACTAACCACCGTCGGTCGATAATCATGTTCGATTCAGTGCAGTCTTTTACAACCATTAACCTTGCGCCAACGTGTTTCAGTTCTGGCTGCTAACCCACAGCACCAACTATTCAAAGACAAATACAGAAATGAACTGCAAAGCCATAAGCTGAAAACTCTACAGAAGAGGAAATAGCTCCAGTGAGAGTGCCACTCACTTCCCCCTTAATATATATCAATCGCCATCTCCGACCACCGCTTAGAGAGTTACTTTGGCCGGTAGTCCAACTTGACTTGCAGAAACCAGTCTGCTGGTTTAAATTTTCACATATTTTTCTAATGTCGCGGATCGGGCACATTGGCCCATATTCCAACCAATGCATCCCTCGGAGAAGAGTGTAAAAGGAGCAATCAATCTGTGGCATGCGCAAAACGTGGTGCCGATGCAAGGGCTACTGAGTGGTTACCTCAATAAGTGTGGCAGTGGACCCAACTGGACGACTCCCAGAGATCACTGTAGTTTGGGCAACCAGTAACCTTGCATCTACATGTTCTGGTTGTGGTTGCTACCTCAGTACCACCTGCTCAAACAGAAAAAAAGGATGGGGAATAATGAAAGATCGACCGCAAAATAATAAGATGAAGAAGCATAAAGAGAAACAAAGGTTTTGAATACAAGAACTCCACTGACTGTGGCACTGAGCCAGACTACCTACTGTCTCCAAATGTTGTTTCGAGGGATCTCGTGGACTTCAACCCGGTAGTCTAACTGCACACCTACACAAACCAGTCTACCGGTCAAAGCCTCCTTACCTTCTTATCCATGTTACCGACTAGCTACCTAGAACCATCTTCCAGCCATTACCCGCCTCGAGGAACAGTGTACAACGAGGCAGTCGTTCTGTAGGTCTGTGCAAAGCACATCGCAATCGCTCTAACCTGTTCTGATTCAGTGCCTGTTCTAAAGACTGGACCCTCCGTTGAGTACCCAAGTTGGGCTTTAAAGTCGTTAGCAACGACCGTTGTACGCACTACACGCAGTAACCGAGATAACCCGCTAGAACTCGTCGTTCGTTTTAAGGGATCTGCAACTAGTGAGTGCATACACAGATACGATGAACAAACAAAGACGGTTCAATCGACTGCTATCCACAGGTATAGGGCCATTCCACCGAACTGCATCTAAACGGCTGTTGACTGGGATTCAGTCTGACAGTGCATGCTCCGTTCGCACGCTCAGAGTGATCCTAAGGCCAGCCTGATCACGAACAATCGAAGCCGGATTACCGGACACGCGAGCAGTGAAGTGAGAGAATGAGGTTGCATCTGGGTTATGAAGAGTGGTCACAGAAGTGAGATCCTGTATGAGCGTTTCGGAGACAGTGTACGCCTATCTTGAAAGTTTCGAGAGTTCTAGCTAGGACAGCTTTTGTCCTATCTAGATGAATGTGCGGGCATTGAAGGCATACAAGTGAAGCCAATACATAAGTTTAAGTAAAGCTTGCGAACTATTTATTCCCCTTCTCCTAACGCCGTCACCAGATAAATCCGTCGAGCCGCAGTTTTTCGGGGCAAAATTGCGCGGTCCAAACATCGAAAGAAGGAAAACCAAAAAGATTTCCTTCAGAAAGGATACTTGAGGTTTTCAGGCTATCGGTACTTCGCGGCTCTCCAGTACCGCAGAAGAGGTTTTTCTTTCGGAACTCTGACCAGAGCCTTCCACTTAAAAGTCATACCCATAAGACGATGTAGCCTTAACCCAGCACGGGAACATGGAGTAGGTGTATGCTTATCACTATCCACCCTGCTCGAAACAATGGATAGCACGGTCCTAATTCTCCTGTGCGACGACCGATGCAGTATGGAATTCATTATGTTTCCGGTTTTTACGAAGGAAGTCTCCTACGCAGTCCAGCACCAGGAGTTCATCAAACAAGAGAACGATTAGAGTTCCCAATCAGAGCCTTTGGTTCCAACAAGAACCTATCTATAAGGCAACTGATAGAGACTCAGTGGAAGCCCATCTACTTGGATCAACTATGCTTCCACTCGTTTTTTCGACTGAGCTGCCAACTCAGATTAAGCACAACCGGGAGGATCAGGAGACTACTTCGTCCGACCTCTACCCAATGACCTTCCTGGCATGGCTGGAACTTCGGCTTGAGATCAGCCATCATGTGTGGGTCGTTGGGTCATGGATGCACGCAAGCCGTTACATACCACACCAAGGTACAGTCTCGTTATGACCCTGGTACCAGTAGTAAGATGGTCTTTTGTTTTCCAAATGGCTAAACAAAGGCTTTAAGCAATTCCAACACCATAAAGAAATTTGGCAGTCGCCTGCTACAACAATTCAATCCATCGTTTACTCATCTACTATGGTAAAACGCGGACGTCCATAGGGAAAGAAGTTGCGTTATAACCAAATTTAATCGACAAGGTGCATGGTTTCTAGTCTGATTTAAGACTATAAAAAACCCTTCCAAAACAGAGCCCTTAAAACTTCTCTCAGACCACACGCCAATGCAGGTCATAATTACCACAACTCAATGGAATTGAAACAGAGCAAAGGAAGAAGGAATGAATCCTTGTGAAATGAAGCTTCATCTTCTACTCCGGCCTTTCATGCCTCTGTCTGTTGGACCACTTGTGGCTTCATCTAAGACCACAATGTAATAACCAATGGAAAACGTCTCGCTAACCGTCAATTAGTAACTGATCAATCAACAACTAGAAAACTCTCACCACAGACTGGTCAGCTGTTTTTATTCTTGTTCAGGAACGGCTGTAGCACATCCAAGAAACATTTAAGATGGTGGTTGAATTTCTTCCGTCATAACCATATTTTCTCCCCGGTTCGAATGTCTCTGCTGATGATAGATGATTAGAAACCTACGACTATCAGCTGATAAGGTTATGGAGAATTGTGCATGAATGAAATTGTGATCTACGCTCGCTCGCACAACGTGCCTTTAAATTGACTGGATAATGATCAACAACAGCAGAATACCAAACAAAATTCGATACAAACCCGTGACTTATTACGTGTGATTAAGTCATCACATCAATTGAATTAAACCCTAAGCGTCTTCCGGACGTAATCTAGTATCGAATTATAGTGAAAGGTAAATCAAAAGTTCACGAATCAGACAAACCACAGAGAAGCGAAGACATTTCCAATGCAAGAAAACCATTAGTTGCAGCACTGAACTATATCGCATTGGAGGATCTCATGGATCCCAACTAAGTAATCCAGTTCGATCTACATTGAGCAATTCATTGGTCAGGGTTTTCATAACCGTCTGCTAGGTCATGGACTGACCAGCTGGACTCATCTTTCGAGAACTATCAGATTAAGAGAATAATGTAAACCGCAGCAGCCGATCTACTAGCAAGCGCAACATACCCCCAACCAAATTAACATAATCAAATCTAGTGGCTGTTCGATCGGTTGTAGTCTGCGGTCCAATACTGTACGTTTAGTCTCAGAAATGTTAATAAAATTCTTCCATCTGTCTGCAGCAATCATTATTCTGACTTCCATGGCAGCACTGACCTTGCTGCTGTTGCGTACAGTCGATCTGTGACCGATACCCAGGATGTCATGAAGAGACCGGAGATGTCTAAAAATGACAAAGGACAGTAGAGCCCCTTGAATACACTTCATCTGATTTACAACTTCCAGGTGAAACATAATTGTCCAAATAACGAACCTCGCCTGCTTCGCCCAACCCCGATCTCCAAAAAGGGGGTTGGCTTTGGGCCAATGCAGTGCTGTAACAACATTTTGCACAGTGAAGATACAAAGTGTATTCGAAATACACCCATACTATCGTTCAGACGGTCGTGAACTACTCGCAACGGGAATTATGCTTCAGGCATATAGTAAAAAGAGTGCACTAGAACCATCAAGATTATTTAGGCACATTAAGAAAATTTATAGCTACGATCCACAACAACCAGATGAGAAATTAGCGGTTATCCATGCCGTAAAGCAAAAACGATGGGAGTCATATGGTTTGCTCGTGTCAACTAAGCAGTGTGAAAAACCGGAACAGAGGGGATAACTATTTTGGGCAACACTGCACGTAAGTGAAAAAATAGAAAAGCTTACAAATTTTGCGTGTTCGGATCACGCATCAGCTGATATGCCATGTTTTGCATCATTGGATTGTTCAGTAACGCTCCCAAATCGAAACCACCCAATCCGCCTGGACCAGACTGAGCACCTGTACCGCCGACTCCACCGGACGCTTTGAGCCGTTCCTCGGCCAGGATCAAGTTCTGTTGGCAACTTTCATTCGTGGGATCCAACTCAAGACCTTTTCGGTAAGCCTCTGCCGCTTTGGCATAATCACCGAGATTGGAATATGCTACACTGCGTTCGAAAGGATAAAAGCAGATTAAGAAATAAAGGACCGAAATTCATTCAAAGGGAACATGAAAATCCAACTAAGCTTCTCACGTCATCAAGATGGCGAATACGAGGCGCAGCCAACCAGAAATCCCCTAAAAAGCGAAGGATGTCCTTGAGTATGAATCACCTATCTACTGGACGTACTTTTAGACACTGGTACTACTGACGGTAGAAGAAAAAATGGCAGAGCAACCAAGTTTCAACTGCGTCAATAAACAAACACCAGTGTTCCAGAGACCCTAACAAAAGATTGTTCACGCTGATTACTGTGGCCTTTTTTTCTTACGCTTTAACAGTAACTGATTCGAACTCCTGATGGCTAGAGATTTATTTCACCATGTCACCCAGCTCAGGTTTCCAAGGTGCCGCACTTTGCAAGATTTTCAGCAGTGCAGAAGTATGACATCTGCTGGGCAGTGGTAATGGGAATGATTTCACTGCTCAAGCGGTAGGCGATTGGTTGATATTACCGCCTTCAAGAAGCCCTCAGTCAAACGACATAGCTGAAAACTCTATTTGCATGCACACAAAGTTAACCAACGCCCGCCCATTTCGTGAACTCGATTGACGCGTGGACAATTTATACAGTTTCCCATACCGCAATTCAGCACATACCATTGCTGACAGGAATCCAGAAGTGTTAACCAAAAACCGCGCACTTCGAACCAATTTAGTACTGCTACAGTAGTTCGAAGTCACCTTTCACCGAATAAGGAACGGAGAGCATAAAAAGGCATTATACTGAATCAGTAAGGCAAAAGACTGTCAAATTATTCATCTTGCAGGAGTCATAACAAATTGCAGACAGGCTAATGTAATTGCTTTTTTAATCCTACGTCTGATTTCCCATACGTCGACATTACTCTTGATGCTACCGAGTGTTCTTCAGATATCAACAGTTTCCCAACTTACTAATTTGCAGTCAGTCACCCCCATTATTTGTTCTTTTTTCCGTTCGAAAAATGGTGCTCTGAGGTGGCAATCAAAATCAGAGGACGTTGGTGTAAGGTTAATGATTAAACAAACTGAACTGAACCGAGCGAAAAATCTACACTGGGAGAATCATTTCGTAGGTCCGAAAGGCTATTCAACAAAGAGCATTTTTTATTGAAAAAGCGTGGAGGATGCAATGGGAATGATTGCACACCATAAATCGTTTTACTGACTCTATGATCAATAGTACGAAAATTACAGTACCTTCCGTTGACCCTTATTTCTTCCGTGTCCTGAAACTTCAGGTTAGAGTTCGTTAGCGTTTATTCCTATTGTTCAACAATCCAGCGTTACTGTTAAACATCAGATAACGAGCCGGGGATGTCAACACGTTCTGAGCTGCTTGTCAATTGACGTACGCAGATATGCGCTTTACATCTTCAAAATGCAAGGTATGTCCCCAAGACTGGCAGGATCATGTGACTGCATTTATTATTTGCAATGATCATGGTGAAGTAGTTCATGAATAAGTGGTAAATGACAGTACATTGTTGTTCGTGTAGTTACTATACCTGATCAATAAAAACCGTAAGTGGTTGCATGCCATTTCAGGTTTCAGGGTCACGGTGGGCCCTAGCAGCTATGGAGCACACCCCTTCCGTTCCACTAATGCTTCGGAGCTGCCGTAAAAATCTCGGGCGTTCCATTAGAATCGCGGGCGACGCCGGGGATGAGGTGGCGTTACAAAATGTGAACAACAGAGGAACTTTCACGAGCCTATGACAGTCGGAAGGTAGCCATGATAGCAGATCTTTCTCAAGGGAATGCCACGACCCGTAATGTTTTGCTTTAAGATCACGAGAACTGGATGCCCTGTGTTGAGGGCACTCGGTGGTTGGCCATATTCAACCGCCGATTCCAAACTCATGGAGATGTCGTGTGACTAATGATGAAGACTGGTCGTCTGCCGGTAGCCGCCTCCGATGATAGGGATTCGTTTTGTGTATACCTGTTCATATTTCACCATTTCGTTTGCATTTCCACATTGCCAAAAAAGCGACGCAGCGGTAAACCTGTTGCTCGACATGAAGATGAAGAAAAGTCAGCTTCGACTTTGACATTGCATGGTGCTATCCTTGTTCCTCGTTTGAGACGAGATGAGAATTACGGCTGAAAACCGTGTCGGTGATGTGAACGCGCCATGACATACCAGAACTACTGTGCATAACAAAAACAATGCGAGCAAAAAACGATAAAATGCGTGAAGTGAAAGCAAGCGAAAAAAAACATAGTCTTTACTAGTAGTTCATTTTTCTATTTGCATCTTGGTATTATTGGGTTTTTGTCATCGTGGCGTTGGAACCTTGTTTATTTTTCTCCCGATGACCTGTATATAATAACTGCTGTGGAGAGTGCATCTCGCAGGCTATACGCTCCACAGTACTGCGAGAAACAGTCGACAAACGCCACCCGAAAACTTGAGAAGATATAGAACACAAACGTTTTCATTAGGTCAAATGTGGTTATAAGCCTGACGAAAGCAAACCGCTGTCTACCAACAAAGTTGCTGGCAAATGTTGGATTCGAGCTTCCGATCTTTAAGATGATAAGCAAGGAATCCACTTGTGGCTATATTATGACAGACACTTACCCCATTCGGCCATATGCTTTGCTATATTTCGGGTCAATACGCAAAGCCGTTCGACAGTCTTCGATTGCTTTGTCTTGTCTGTCTATACGCGAGAAAGCAGCAGCTCTGTCCGGGAAGAGTGAATAGGGAAAAGGTTACTGATGCGCAAATAGTCAAACCAGCGTTGTATTCAGAAATTATCAATCATTAGGCTTTTTTTAGAGGTGAACGATCAACAAGGAGGATAAACGTTTATTATGGGAAAACAAAACCGTGCGGCCAAATTTATAAATGAACTGCCAAGCATATCTGAATTACCTGTTACAATAATAGACAGCGTTGCTGGGCCATAATTTGATTGCTTTTGAGTAGCAGGAAACAGCCTCTTCGAATCTGTTATCCGTCATACAGCTGTTTCCTATAGAAGAAAATGTTTCACAACGTCACAAACTGCATACCTTGTATTTTAAATTCCTCGGCCTCCTTTTTCTCCTTCTCACTTGGTTCGGGAGCACTGGGAGCTCCAGAAGAATTCTGAATTCAAAAACCGCATTCATACACAAACTTACTTCAGTGCTTCCGAACAATCGAAGTAGATCGGGAATAGTCTCAACACCGTCAGTAGTGAACCCAAATGCACTTTCGAGGCATTGTTTTGCCACTAAAAGTAAAATCAGTGATCGAGTTGATTTCGCGTGCAAATGGTTTTCGTCCGTCAAGATGAATTAATTTGCCAGATGAGAAACCACTGAATCACTGCATACAACTAACCGAAGCAGACGTCTACAGACCCTCAGGATAGCAACAAGTCAGCAAATGAAGTAATCCGTGCAGTGGGTAAACATTTAGAAACGATTCCTAATCTACGAAATGGGTTATTAAGTGCAAGCTTAAAACGGAAGCAGTTCGATATCCTGGTAAACCAGCCACGGCAACAAGTAGAGCAACAAGGTATAACTACCTGCCGTGATAACTCGTCATACGCTGCATTAACGCCCCATTATTCATGAGGGAAACTTGAATCAAAGGCCCTAGTTAGGACTTACAAAGAAAACCCCTTCTGCCGAGTGATCAGCTGCAAAGTATCGATCGCCTGAGTACCTCCAGAACCATTTCTATAGGGAACCGAAACGAACTTCGTTCCTCTGAGTTAGGGACTAGGCGAGATGCCATGAAGAACTGCGGTTTGACGGGTTTATTTGATTGAAGCGCTGGTGGGCTGGTATGAAATAGAATGCACGCATTTCCTAAGCATAAGTGTTCACTTCACTGGGATGCTCTCAAGGTTTGCACGGTCACCCAAATAAGGCAACAAGCAGTCCTGGCTGGCACTTTGAACTTTCAAAATAGACGTATACTGCCTCTCCCAAACCAGCATACAAGGTACCACCTCTATAACCACTGTTTGTAGGCCGGATACAATCAGTCTCTCGCTCCACTCTTGGGTGTCCAATGATTCGATTTTGCACGCTCGTTGGGATCGTCCCGAGCGCGCCAACGGAGCGTCCACCGTTATACTGAATACCAGTCGACATCCATTTGCGCGCAAATCGGTTGAACGATGTTATGTACACATCAGTAGCAGTCGACTGCAGTGTCTTTTTCTGTGTACGAACCTGATAACTACAGTTCCTCTGAGGCCAACGACGAGTTTTAATGGGAGCTATCCCGAGTACTTTGAAAGGTGCATTCAGCAAACTTTGGTGGTCATTCCTAGCAATTTTAATCGCTGACTCGGACACTTGGCGGAGACAAAACAGCACGTCCCAAGCCCATTTCCTATTCCACTCGAATGCACCGATAAGTGATCGCCTTATCCAAGTTTGTTCCGATTACCGACTGCTTGCGGTGAGCAATAGTTTTTCTCATAAAAATCAACATCGGCTCAGCTGGCGTCCTCATTCGCCTTAGCAGCATTCGACAAATTGTCATCGATCACCGGTGGCGTGCATCAATCGAGGACTGCCGATCATTCTGGTCTACAACTGTGGACTAGGATCAACCTTTAGATCATTCTCGCTTTTGACTGTACCTAGTCTGTGGTCACAGTAGCAAGAAAATCAGCACAGCCGATTCTAGACGATAACCACCGACTTAAATTCCAACCAGCGCTTTCAACGAGATTATTGTCACAGCACACTGGGAGGAAGGCAAAGAATCCCTGGCAGATGATTATGCTCTCTCCCGGTTCACTATCATGTCTGATAAAGTGAGGACCTACAGGGTTCGCCACTTTAAATCTCAGGATCAGAGTTGCCGGTTTTCTCTCAAATCAACCATGACATTAGGAGAACACATGCCCTGTCGTTTTTACACTCACTCTACGCATCTGCAAAGTCGTTAAGAGCTCATCACCCTCACTAACATTCGCGGACTGAATTGCAACATTGATTCTGCTCACGAGGTTCTTCAGCCTTCCTCTACTCTTACTCTATTCTCAAGGGAAAATCAAATCTCTACTTCATCAAACATCACCCGCCTGCAATTCCCTAACTACACTTTTCGTTTTTCCTTTGTTCCAAACAAAGGTCCCCATGCGTTTGTTCACCATTCGGTTGCCACCTGCCGCCTACTGAATCGTGACTGTTCCAATTGCGATTTTCAACTCGTGTGGTTAAAACTGCGACTCTCTTTCTTCAGTCACCATTTCTCTGTTATTTATTCCTTCCCCAACAGTACCGAATCCTCTATTTCTGATGTCCTGTTTTTAGGAAATGAGTACTTGCTTTTACAGACCCGAACCAGTATTGGCTAGTACACTGTTCCGGCACCTCAGTCAGGGAGCACAAAGCTGAAAAGTTCGTAATGGCCAACAATTTGTCTCAAATTATTAATCTCGCCACAAGTATATCCGTTTGATCTGGTGTCCGTGCTCATATTCTCGATTCTTGTTTCTGCCCCTTCCGTCTATGCTTGGCTCATCGGATCCTTTTCATCACATTTTCCATCAACCTTAACCGCCACAGCCCTGCACCCTCCTAACGATGCATATTTTGGCGCCACGGTTAGGCGAACTGGGACCATTTCTGAGACCTCCTGGTCTGTTGTCCTTGGAATCATTCTTTTTCAATTCTGATTCCTCTATATCTGTCTCTGACTTCATTAACATCATTCTTCAAGAGGGGAGTCTTTTTATTCCCCACTTTTTGAAATTCGGCAAACTGGATTATCCCAAGTGATTCAATCATACTCGTCACCGTGCTGTTCGCTTGAAGTGTTGGACATTCCACCGATCACAACCGCTTTGTACAAGGCAGGAACAAGTGCTCGCTAGCTACACAAAGAACCAAAGAACGCTTCACCCGTTGCAGACGGGAGCGTTTGGTCCCATCACCAACGGACGGCAGGACATTTCAGTCCCTTGCCAAAGCCGCCTTCCGAAATTTCTACCCCTCTGTTTTTCCCCCTATTGGCAATACCTCAGGTGATCTTGTTGGCGAACCATAAGAGGAACCTGAGGCTTTTACTCCCCAGTTTGCCTCCAACTTTACTTTACTCAGTTATACAACTCTTCCATCTATTTCTACTTGCACTAATCATCCTTTTACACTGCTAATTAGCATCAGCAAGATCCGCCAAGCGTTACGCTCCCTGAACGTGCGCAAACCATCCGACCCGGAAGGCGTTCCATCAATCGCTCTTAAAATGTGTTCCCCTGAATTTGCTTTCCTTTTCTGTGCTTCCTCTCATGTTTCTACCTTTCCAATTCATTGGAAACGCCACAAATCCCTCTATTCCCAAACGCGGCGACCCTAATGACCCAAACAACTGTCGACCGGTTAGTCCAGCCTCTGACACTTCTAAGTACTCGAAACTATCATCTCCGGTCAACTACGTTCTTTTCTCGAACGTGAAGGGCCACTGAGCGGCCGCCAACATAGACTTCAACAACCTCATGCCATCGGTGATCTGACTGCTATCGTCTCTCATTTCTGATTGCCAACACTCGATAACCATGCGAAACACACGGGATTTTCCTCGATATTTTCAATTCCTTTTAAACAGTCTGGCATGAAGATCTAATAGGAAAAATGCTCAGGTAAGGATTCTCTTCACCCATCGCACCGTGCAAATCAAGTAATCTCAACAAACGCAAAATCCCCGTCCGAGTTCATGAATTTCTCTGTCAGCCGTCCCTCGTGAATGCCCACGTTGCCTAAGGTTCCCTACTAGCGATCAATCTTTCATTTATTAACGATCTTAAGTCCAATCCACTCATTCCAGTTCACCTTTTGTTGACAATAACCCCTTTCAATGATCTCCCTGTTGCGTATCCTCCGTTATGCAAACAACGGCATACGTCGCGACTATAATGTCATCACTTCAACGCTAACGACACTAGAATTCCTCCAAACGAGACAGCAACCTGAGGCAATGTGACGGCTTGCGTGCATCTATGACTCAACGAGCTATACAGGATGGCTTATCTCAAGCCGAAGATCCAATCATGCCTGGAAGGTCAATGGGTAGAGGCCTGACGAAGTAGTCTCCTGGTCCTCCAAGTTGGGGGTTGTTCTGAGTTAGCAGCTTAGTAGGAAAAACGAGTGGAAGAATAATTGACCCAAGTAGATGGGCGCCCACTCAGCTATTCCCCGCTGCCTTGCGGTCAGGTTCTTGTCAGAACCAAAGGCTTTGGTTGAGAACCCTAATCGTTCTTCTGCTTAGCGGCTGGACTCCCTAGCAGTACCCGTCCATTATTCTCCATGAGTTACACGCCTACAAATAATTTCATACTGCATCAGTCGTCGCGCAGGATAATAAGAACCGCACTGCCAATTGCATCGAGCACATTTGGGGTGGGTAGTGATAAGTATGCTACTGCCCAGAGTTCCCTCTTTTATTCAACCTGTCTCTTCTGTCTCCAACCCAATCTGTTTGCTCCTTCTGCCTACTCATAGCATCTCCATTGATAACACGCCCGATACTCGCAACGGTTTATTGTCAAGTAGTGTAGTAGATGGTTTTCAGTCTGTTAGCTCACATTTTCTCAAGCCTCATCAGCCTCTGAATCTCGGTTCCTTCAATGCGCGCACTTTAATGCAGGCTGGCCAACAGGCGTGATTGGTTCTGACAATGGACTCACTTTCGATTGATGTCTGCTGCCTGAGTGAAACACGAATTCAGGATTTGAATGGAGTAGAGTAATTCAACTAACTGCGCCAAATGTCTCGTCAAGATATTTTCTTCGCACTTCAGGAGACGAAGCAGCTCAAGCTGTCGGTCAACGTGGTGTAGGAATAGTGTCGAGTGAGAAGGCTAAAGCAGCCCTTCTAGACTCGATCCCAGTCAACAGTCGCTTGTGTGCCATGAGACTGCAGGGATCAGTCGGCGTTTGAAAATGATAGTAGTGTTAAGCGTAGTTTATTTGTTATCTCGGCATACGCTCCCACAGACTGCAGCACTAACAAGGAGAAAGACGAGTTTTACGATAACCTCGTCACTCTTGTTCGGAAGAGCAGACGCTCTGACATTGTAGTGGTAGCAGGTGACTTTAATGCACAAGTTGGAAAGCTGAGTGCATCGGAGTCCTGTCTAGGTAGGCGATGCGCCTTGCCTGCACAGCGAACAGACAACGGAGAAAGACTTCTCCAATTCTGTGCAGATAATCACTTATTCCTATATAGTGCGAATTTCCGACACAGTTCACGTCGCACAGCGACGTGGCGTTCTAACTCGACAGGTACTCTGAGTCAGATTGACCATACTTTAGTTAGCTACCGTTGGCGTGGTTCTGTCCAGAACTGTAGATCGTACTGGACCACGTACGTCGAATCGGACCATGCGTTAGTTTTAATGAGGTTTTTGCTGCAGCTGAATGGCCATCGCCGCAGGCCACAAACCCGATTGGCTGTCGAACGTTTGTCTGATTCAGCTGTTCGCAACAGCTACCAACAGAAACTATCCGAGGGACTAAGAACTGAGACCAATAGCAATGTAGACGATCAGTGGGATTAAATCAAGCAGGCTATGCATTTGGCAGCAAATTTCGCCTGTGGTCCTAGATATAGCGTTCATCAAAGACAGTGCATTTCGCAAGCGCCGCTAAGTCTAATGGAGCAAAAACGCGAGCTGCCTAACTGCAAGGAAATGAATAATATGCGTCGGCAGTTGCAGCGTCAGTTGACCATAAGCCTTAGGGATGACCGCGAAAACTGGTGGGTTAAAGTAGCCGAAAAGATGGAAGTGGAGTCCGCTTCAGGTAACAGTCAAAGACTGTTTAAGCTTATACGCGACAGCGGTGGGCGGCGAACTTCGGTTAGTGAAGTCGTGTACGACAGAAATGGAGAGCTCATCCATGGTAGACAGCAAAGACTGGACCGCTGGGCAGAGCATTTCAACGATCAGTTTAGCTGGCCATACGCTAACGTATTTAGTCCAGCGACTGGAGCTGCAAATCCTTGGGAGATGTCACTTGATCCCCCAACGGAAGTGGAAGTATAGTCGAATATTCGGCTTCTGAAGTGGGGAAAGGCGGCCGGTCCCGACGACCTTCCCC
>LUCM01003283.1:0-96413 GCA_008360955.1 Fasciolopsis buskii | reverse complement strand
AGTGAACTTAGGTAAGGTAGGTATCTCACGCCTTCGTGGTTGGGGTCCGAAAGACTTGTCGACTTGCTGGCTGGAGACACTGAAGGATATGGCAGTGAACCGTGAACAGTGGCGGTCGTGCTGTCATTTTTTATCGGATCAGAATGATTGGAAACACGTGCGTTTGTACAGTTAGACTATGTTTCGTGAGTTGGCTGCAGTAGCATCTTATCTTTTCCCGCCTCTGTAGGTCCACTCCCTGTTCCCCTTGGATAAACGTGCAACTCAGGGGAAAGGCAGTGGGTAGTGAGGCTTGCCTTGCTGTTTAACGCTGAACGATGATGATGATGCAAGGCCAAAGGGTAGATTGGCCGTATTAAGTAGTCCCCTGGTCTTCCCGGTCGGGGACTGGTCTGAGTTAGCAGATCAGTTGGAAAAGCGAGTGGAAGAATACTTGATCCAAGGAGATGGGCTTCTACTCAGTCACACCCCGTTGCCTTGCGGTCAGGTTCTTCTTAGAACCAAAGCCTTTGGTTGAGAACCCTAATTGTTGTTCTGCTTAGCAGCATCAATCGTCGCGCAGGATAATCAGAACCGTGCTGCCCATTGCATCGAGCAGGGTGGGTAGTGATAAGTGTTCTAATGCTTAGAGTTCCTTCTGTTATTCAACCAGTCTCTTGTCTCAAACCCAATCTCTTTGCCACTTCTCCCTACCCAAAGTATTCCCACTGATAACACGTCATGTAGCTGTTAAGATTCATTGTCAAATAGTGCAATAGGCTGGCTAACTTACATTTTTTCAGGCCCCGCCAGACTCTGAATCTGGGTTCCTTCAATGTGCGCGCTTCAATTCAGGCCGCACAACAGGCATGTTTGGCTCTGACAGTGGACTCACTTTTGATTGGTGTCTGCTGCGTGAGTGAAACACGAATTCATGATTCGGGTGGAGTAGAGTAATTCAACCAACTGCGTCAAATGTTTCGTCAAGGTATTTCCTGAACACTTCAGGAGACGAAACAGCTGAAGCTGTGAGTGAACGCCGTGCAGGAATAGTCTTGCAGCCCTTCTAGACTGGATCCCAGTCAACAATCGCTTGTGCTCCGTGAGACTGCAGGGATCAGTCGGCGTCCGCAAGCACGGTTGTATTAGGCGCAGCTTATTTGTCATCTCTCCATGTGCCCCAAAAGACTGCAGCACTGACATGGAAAAATACGAGTTTTACGATGCTTCGTCACCCTTGTTCGGAAGAGCAAGCGCTCTGGCATAGTAATGGCAGCAGGCGATTTTAATGCACAACGGTAGCTTACTACAATACGGTCGATCTGATTCACACTATCCGTCGAGTTATGAATCCAATTGGCTGCGCGACGAGAGCTGTCGGAAATTCGTACTAGATAGGGATGAACTGCTGTCTGCACAAAACTGGAGATGCTTCTTTCTCCGTTATCTGTTCGCTAAGCAGTGCTCACCTAAACAGACTTCCGATGCATTCAGTTTTCCATCTTGTGCATTAAAATCATTTGCCATCACCACAGTGTTAACGCTTTTGTTCTTCCGAACAAGAGTGACGAGGTCTTCGAAAAACTCGTATGTTTCCATGTCAGTGCTGCAGTCTTTTGAGGCATATGGAGAGTTGACAAATAAGCTGCGCCTAATACAGCCGTGCTTGCGGACGCCGTCTGATCCCTGCAGGCTCAAGGTGCACAAATGAATGTAAACAGGATCCAGTCTAAGAGAGCCGATTCAGCCATCTCACTCAAGACTGTTCCTACACGGCGTTCACTCACAGCTTCAGCTGTTTCGTCTCCTGAATTGTGCAGAAAATGCCTTGACGAAACATTTGACGCAGTTGGTTGAATTACTCTACTCCACCCGAATCATGAATTCGTGTTTCACTCACGCAGCAGACACCAATTAAAAGTGAGTCCACTGTCAGAGCCAAACATGCCTGTTGTGCGGCCTGAATTGAAGTGCACACATTGAAGGAACCGAGATTCAGAGGCTAACGAGGCTTGAGAAAACGTGAGCTAAGACTGAAAACCACCAACTACACTACTTGACAACGAGCCGGACAAAGCATCCGATCCCGACGAAGTACCAGTAGTTCTTTTCAAATTTGGTGGAGAAGTCCTGATGAAACTGTTCATGATATTTGGAACGAGAAACGTACTCCGTTATCCTGGGGTGAGTCACTGATTGTACCCACCTTTAAGAAGGGCCCACAGGGTTACTGTGGCAATCATCGTGAGATTAGTTTAATTCACCTAGTTACTGGAAACGCCCCCCACACACACACACACACTGTCGCCTTATGATCGAACTCCTTCTCGCCACTGAAGGATATGACAATGAACCGTGAACAGTGGCGATTGTGTTTTCACGTTCTATCGAATCAGAATGATTGGAGAAGCGCATTTGTACGGTTAGACTGTGTTCCGTGTGTTGACTAAGACAGCAATCTTATCTCTTCCCTCCTGTGTAGCTACACTGCCTGTAACCCTTAGATATTTCGTCTTCTTATAGAAACGTAACTCAGGCGAAAAGGCTGAGGTCAGTGAGGCTTGTTTCGCTGTTCAGCGCTGGACAATGATGATGAATGACAAACATATCCATCTTCCCGAAATATCAGTCTTTTACGGGTCTCCTGTTCCATCCCAAGGTTAACTTTCTTCAGTTTTATGTTAGCCCCGTCTTTATCCTCATCTTCATACCTGTCTTGTTCTTCGTACTTGTCACAAAACTAGGTTTGCATCCCGTCGCGGATGCCTTTTTACCCTCCCTCCACAGTTCAGTCGCGTGTGTAGTGTGAAATCGTCTTCTCTGTCTTCTCATGACTGGTTCAAACGTAATGCGTCCCCACTGGTCGGCGATCGAGTCGTCACGATTCGAAAGCGCGCGTTTGTGCAGTTACATTGTATTCAGTGTGTTGGTTGCCATTGCAATTTCCTTTTTCGCTCTTGTAAGTCCATTTCTCAACCTTTTGCATATTTATTAACGCCACATCAACCTGCAACTCGGAGGAACAGGAGAAAACGGTGCGGTTTCCCCCACTGTTTAGCGTTGAACAGTGATGACTAGTCGGCCGTTATGCCATAACTCACACAGGGCAGTTGCCTTCCCATCACGAGCAGTTGCTTTGCCGTTTCTTTTTTATCAATATTATTGTGGGCTTCACTTTTATGAACTTAGTTCAGTTGTTCTTACCCATATTAAAGTACTTACTTAGTCCTCCAACCACCTACGCTAAGTTTTCATCCACACCTATCGTATCCCAATATTTCAACTCTATTTTCCGTGACCCAAAAACTCGGTCACACGTCCGTTCGTATTTTTCATAGCATTCAATCAATCGCTTCTCAAAACCAATACCAACAAACTGGTCCCTACTTTTGTAGTCCTCCGGACATCTTCCTATTTATGCAGCACGTTCAACAACCGTGGGATCCACTTGGTGTGCAGTACAGAAAAGTTTTTTGAACAGAATCCAACTACGAGACAAAGAACTTCCAGAAGCATCTTAAGCACGGGGTTTCCCAAACAAACCCAAAACATAGCTACATTAGAACTGAAGTGATCTACTAACAATTGAGGCTAACACGAGTCCAAAATCAGAAATTCGGAACCGTTCACACGTTTTAAGACAGACAACGACAAATATGGGCCTTGCTAGTTAAGGGGGACGATTAACCTAGTTCTACGCCCTATACGACTAAAAAGCCGAGGGCGAGATTTCAGAAGACAAAAGTCTTGGTAAGCTGTAATACAGATCATTGCCTATAGTTTTCTTTAACGGAAAACAGTGCAATGGGACTCTATTGACGAGTGCGTCCAAAGATGACGTGGAGGCACAGGAAATCTCCTTTGCCATCTGTCGGAAGTGGCAATATTTCCCCAAAAGTTCCTGAAAAACATTCAAGATACGACGAGTAAATCAATTAAGCCACATCTGAACACATGAAAAGAGCACACCAGGGTCCATATTACCAAGTGATTTGAAAACGAGGGCGAAATAATTAGAAACCATCAGGAGGAATCATCGGAATTACTTTACCTTCAAGACTTTCATTAATTTCTGATGAATATTTCTTGCTCTCTATTTCTGCTCTGAGAAAGTGAGCAATGCTCTTGTACAACAGAAGCACATTACGGTCCACCGCCATCAGCAAGGAAAAATGGGTTGCAGCGGGTCCGTTACGTGTCTCGAGGGGTAGCGCAGAGAGTTCTAGTGCCAGTTCCAGTTAAATTGCACGACTATGTGACAAGAGGCCTGATCGTCCGAGTTCTTGCACCGACTGCTCCTTGCACCAGACGATGCTTCGAGAGCAGGGGGAAGGAAGCCCTATCCAGTCTTTCAATTTCGAATCATGTATGTGAATCCAACTTTTTCTGTCACCTTCAAGGACGAAAAATCAACGAGATGCTTTCCTCCGGACTATCTCCTCCGTCAGGCAGTTTACTAACTGACCTCTTCAAACACAGATAGACATACATTCTCTAATCTTCCTTTGAAATTACGAATCGAACCCACCTGGACAACTTGCTTCCGTAGATTGTTCCGTCCATTCTCTACTCGTGCGGTAAGCTGCATGCCTTCTCACAATCGTCTTCCCGTTGCCTCTCAGCGTTTCCATCCATCTTATCTGCAATAGGACCCCCGTTGAACCCGTAACTCGACAAATCCTTAACGATGATGGGGATTTGTTTTAAGTCACCTCATTCTCCACTCCTTTCCAGGGAGTACAAGCCAATCGCCATCGGCAACGGCTCATGTCCCATGTGCCTCAAAGGCCCAAACCACCATGTGAAAACATGCTGGACTTCTCCGAACATTCTTCTATCCCTTATCAAATACAGTTTCCCTTCCTGGATACAGTACCCTAAGTGCAGTCGGAAAATGCCTTGAACAACGGCGGGAGAACGTTGCACCTGTTAGATCCTACAGTTCTCTTAATTTTGTGTTAGGCATGTCATGCCTTCTTGACCACATCCTAACACTAAAGACTAGGTTTGAAGACCTCACTCACTACTCTTCCGAGGTACCTTGCTTGCTGCGTTTGTTCCATCTGATGCCTCGGGAGACCCATGTGGGGAGGGGCTTAGGTTCTCCTTCAGTGAGCCGCTGGCACTCGCTCAAGTACAACGGAAGATAACAACTTACCGACCACTGGTAAACCTTATCCAGATCTCTAATGACAGCCTCACTGTTTGCTGTCCCTAATAGCTTGGTGTCGTCAGCAAACACGAGACAAGGACTTCCCATTGGCTATGTCGCTGACATACTTCGGGAAGAGCAGTGGCCCTAATATAGAACCTTGAGGCATCACGCCGTTGTCTGATAGACAATCCCTGAACAATGACACTCAAAATCCTACCACTCAGGATTTGCGTTATCCAGCTGAGCACCGTAGCTTCCATGCTGAAAGCCATCACTTTCTGGTCATAGATCAAATGGTTCACGAACTCAAAGGCCTTCTGGCAGTCCAGATAGCAGACTTCTACTCTTCGCTCCTGTCAGTCCTATCTGTAACTTCTTCCAGGAAGCTTATGAATTAAGTCAGAAACCATATTAAGCCACCATCATTAACTTGTTGGCCCCCAGGTGATTGACTGTCCTGTCGCGATGAGTTCTTTCAAGAGTATTTAGCAAAATGGACGTTAGACTCACCGGCTTATAGCTGTAACAGTAACCTCAGTCTCCGCCCTTATGCACCCGTGCGGCTGCCTACGCCAACCACTCCGCGGGACGCCGCGCATCTTCGGGCGATACAGTAAAGAACCGGGTGAGATGCTCTACCAGAACCTCCGCCAGCGGCTTTTCCATCACTGGGTGGATCCCATCAGGCCATTCAGCTTTCGACGCGTCCACTTTTTCCAAACTTTTTCATGCCCCATCCGGCATTTGCAATATAAAGGTCACGAGACTTAGTGTTTATCCTTGCAACTTTTGATCCTTCCTGCGTACCTCCTGGAAAAATTTCAACAAACAGTCAGCTTTTGCCGAATGCTGGTCAACATAATTCCCTGGTGATTCTTCACTACACCCAAGGCCATTCGCTCAGCCCCCTTGGACTGCAGCTAATTGCATTTAGTTTGGGTGTTGCCCTAAACAACCGCAACGATCCGCTCGATAGCATTGTTGTAACATCTTTCTCTGCGCCATGTACGTCAGGCAATTTCGATAGCCACGCCTGTCCTTAGATCTCATGAAGGCTTTGTTTTTCGCTTCCTGGCTCTGGTGACGCCACCCCTATGCCATGGCGATTGCCCCTTTCGTTTGATTCTGTGGAATGGCGCCTTTAAGTATGTTATTGCTAACAGATTGCTGTTACTTGCCTTCCACTGACAACCCAATTAGTTGCTACCACTTTCTGCTTCCCCTGAGTCTGGAAATCCGAGTCAAGCAGTCCACTTCTATCCATTCTCGATATTTTGCTGCTGCGTCTAGCAGAGGCTACCAGTACATGAAGGCTCAGTGGCGTGCGGATTAACACGTGGTCGCTGCAAAACACTGTCTCACCCAAACTGTTGCCTCCTATATCATTCAGTATTTTCATTAGTACCAAATCAAAGAATGACGATGCTTGGTCGAATCTCCCTCTAGTCGCTTGATTAACTTGTTGCGCTTACTCCTGAGGTCCTCGCCGTTTTTTCTCACGACTGTCGACAGCCCCACCCGCGGGCTCACAACCTCTTTGTTTTTTCTTCTGGCATATGGATGTCACGGGTTTCAGTTCCAGAGTTGTTGCCTCAAAGTGCGCCCGCAAAGGACGTCCACCAGCAGTCCTGCTACACAGAGTGGCATTGATTTGCTCTCACTCACCCAACATGAGGATTCCTGGTTTGGAGAATTGAAACCGCGCAGCATCGAATCCTGTCGATCCCTTCTTTGCAGCCTTAGATTAGATCTTTCTGACGCCAGTATCATTCGGCTCTATGGTAATCTCATCTCTGATCTTTCCTATTCTACCGACTAGCGCCAAGAATCTGTCCCTATGACGTGGATTACTGTGCTCCGCCAGTGTTGGTCGTGGGGCTCGTCATCCCGAGTTACCGACTTCCTGCCGTCTTCCTGGGCAAACTACCCTACATGCTCCGGTATTTCCACCGTTTGAAGCATAAATACTACCTTACCGACCTTTCCATCCGTTTCCTCCCCCTCATAAAGAGTTCCGGTATCCCATGTAGGACTACAATGCGATTCCTATAGAATGCAATATCGATGGATTTCTGCATAATATTTGGTTCCTGGCTCATCTGATGCAGCGCTTGGTATGCATCTCCTAGCCTTGCGTCGATTTCCGAGTATCTCGTGCCTGGGTCGGTAACCGTTTGCAACTCTTGGGTTGCTATGTTTGTATGCTTGCTTCCCCTTTCCATAAAGCCCTTTTTGCGGCTTTTGTTTTATTCCCGTTTCACTTGTAATCCTTGTTCGTATTCACCCCAAGTTAATACTTCGCAGCGATCAACGAGAACATCCTCCGAGGTTTCCATTGCTTCCTGCTTTATTTGGTCAGCAGCGCCTACGCCAGTAGGCTCTTCTTTTACTGTCGATCCCCAAACCCCCACTTCCTTGTCGGGTGAAAAGTCATCTTTACCTTCTGCATCCTTTACTAAACCAGTGCTATCAGAATTACCCGGCTTGATGCCGTCCCTTTCATCTACCTGCGGCACGGTTTGCCGTTGCCTTATCTGAATGCTCCCCAGGACTTAATTTCGTACGAGCTTTTCGCAAGCTGGGCAAACCCAGCTTGGCTTTCCGGATTAACGGCACAGCTTATAATTATCTTTCCTGATGCCCCAGTTGCTCATGGGAAACATTCATCACACTTATCGCACTGGATCCCTATTATTACCCTGCCCTTGAGATATGTAGGTCCTCCACACTTGGCGGCTTGTCCAGGGCTTCGCACTGAACCTCTAGCCTATGGTCTCTCCTCAGTCAACCCACACGTAGGTTATAGTAGCCTTGAGTTAAGTAAAATTGCAAGCAAGGACACACTGCCAAATCCAGTCCATAACAACGGTCGTCCGGGAACAAAAATAATCAGTCCGTTACCTTTGTGCACAAGTTATTCCTGATTGATCACGTGCGTAGCCGGATTATCTAATCCTCATCGGCATGGCCTGAGCAATCGGCCATGCCGAGGTGTTCTGATTATTTCGGTTCAATCTTCTCAGGAATAGTTCTGGCCAGCACCCATCCAGTGTCCTGAAATCGGTCAATGGTATGCATTGCCGTCTGGCTTAAGCCTGTTCCACAACCAGTTCAATGAATTAAGCTAAGTAAAACAGAGTACTGATTAAATCATTTCACTTTGGCGGCGAGAGGTATTACGTGTCGCAAGCGCTTACGGCTCAAATAAAGAATGCCAAGAAACAAACTGAAATCTTTATACCTTCCCCCATAACGCCTTGTCGGGGTGCACACCGCATCTGTTTCAATTAAACGTCTGCCCAAGCAGAACTAGGTTCTGCATGATTCCCAATAACCAGGCAGTTAGTTCTATATAAAACCAACCCTGGTACTAAAGAATTGCGACCAAACTAGCTGTTTTGATAATGTTTTTGCACGATTCCTCTCATGGCTCCGTGTGCCATTGCCCGGATCTTGCTGAAATCCGTCTGGGTTAGGATTGGACAGGCCGGCTGCAATGTTAATGGTCCCCATCAAGTTTCATCAATGTATACTACTGCAGCACGAGCAAATCTGAGTCGCATGGCTATTGATCGTTGTATTTGTAACCGTCGTAATCAGCCACTTTTGGTTGATCCCTGCACCTATTCAAGGCAAGCGGATTCCTTTGCAGAGGGAGGACACAAAGTATGCAAACGGACTTGTAGTGAAGGTCTTACCATGTAATTGTACAGTGGTATGAGCAGCTCTGACTCTTGAAAGGGCAAATATAAATACTTCGCCTCTGGAACACTGTTTCTGCCAGTCAAAACTGGGCATCCGCAGGCCCTTCATCTCACTTGTATCGCAGTCTGAAAAGGTCGACGGGCATGGTAATCAAAGGCATACGGCACTTTGGGGTAGTAAACAAATTTTGCCCTGGTTAGAAGCAGCTCATATTTTTAGGCTGGCGAAGGAAAGCAGCGCGTCGCAGCTAAAGGTTCCACGGCATTTAGACCCAACCAGCTTAAGAATGAAGGCGAAAAATGGTTGAAGGTAGAGGCTAGATCATTGATAGTACGCGGAAGCAAGATTACCATTACCACCTATCTTTGCGAACCGCGCACATGAAGTCAAGCTTGGTGAAGTGCCTATCTGCTATACCGAAGCAAAATGTAAGTTTGGAAGAGAGGCGCCCACCCACGGGTGCAAGTCCTGTGGAATATGAAAGGACATCAAATTGTCTAAATGAAAGCAATGGTTTGCTTAACCTTGTGTTTTGCCCAAATCAGGATAACATAGGTGAACATGCTTTACCTCATCCCCTTTTGAAGCAAATTTATCTACGAAGCTCAGACTGTTGGTGCGACAAGTTCTACTTTTCTTGAGGCCGTGCTGAGCTTAGCAGAACTTTGGTTGCTCTGCCACATGTCCGCCAGGTCAAACTTCCCCATCGACTTGAGCAGAACAACTTTGAGGCTGACCAGGATAATGATTTCCATTTCAAGGTTCTGGTAACATCATCTTGATCATCCTTCGGCCTTAAACAGTAAGGTAGGCCTCACTGACCGCAGCAATTTCCCCAAGTTTACGTATGTCCACTAAAAGATTTGACATCCAGAGGAAACATGGAATGGACCAGGGCCAGTGTGAAAAAATGTAGACCGCTACTATCAAAACTCAGAACACAGCCTAACTGTAAAAAGGCACACTTTCAATCATTCTGATTCGATAGAGAATGTCAACACGATCGCCACCGTTAACGGTTCACCGCCATATTCCTCAGCCTACTAGTTGACTGGTCTTCCCGACCCCAATACGCAAGACGTGAGACACCTACTTTACCGAAGTTCGCTGTACATTTTCTCATTCCGCGTTGCCACGTCATCTGTCGACCTTCAGGTAGTTTCTTCCATTCATTGCAAGGAACGCAAAATAGTGCATGGTATGGTAGATGAGCGCTCGATATATGCAATAGGTAACCCAACTAGCTCAGTCCGCTGATTTTCATACAGGGATGAAGAATTTTCAGATTTTCCACCTAATACTAGTTTCTGTACCCTCACATTACCCATCTTCCCACTCCATCCAACATCGGGCATAATGCGCAGCCACTGGTGGCCGAAAATCCCTATGTTAAGAACGTCTCAGACATGGGCAATATGTCCAGAAACCATACCGCATATATGAGCGCACCCTGTCACAGCAAACACGACCTTTCAACCCCGGTGAAGTCTCATGCCAAAGCCACGAGTGCTTCAGTCCAGGGTAGTAAGCTCGATCCTTGGGTGTATAATAGTTGATGATTGGATCTTTGGCTTGAGATCATCCAAACTTTCTAACACGTTTGATCTTGGTGGCGCGAACAAAATCAGCCTGCGGGCTGTTCTTTACGGCCCTCTTTTTAAAAGTCACTTTGTTGCATCGCTTTAATCCCTCGTTGTTTTGTCGTGGTTGGCCTGCAGAATAGCCCGATGATGAAGCCTTTTTTAGATTGACAGCGGTGATTGAACTTGGTAAGTCCGGGCAGACCTGTTTTCGTTCGAATTCTCGTTAGCTTCAACAAATCATCCGTCGTTGTTGGCGAGTCCACGACAGAGTCGCCCTGTACGTTGTCGAATCATTTGGCCATTTGAAATGTTTTGCTGTGGTCGATGGCGATTTTTTATGATAATATGGGAGACGCTTTGCAGAATGGTACAATCGGGCCCATTTCTTCAAGTAGGCATTGCACATTTTCACTGCCATTCGTCACACTATGTTGGCGTTATGTCACTCTTGATTTTTCATCTCGTAGGTACTTTGTCTAGCTGTTCCCGAAGTTTGCAAGTTTTTGGTATTCCCGGCGGTTCCTCGCTTGATACCTAACTTCCGGGTTTGATTTCGCCCAATAGTTTTCCTTGCGGCCGATGCTATCCACCAAGTTGTCTTTGCTTTGCGGTTCCAACTTTCTGCGTTTTCAAGTTCACCTTTTTCCTGTTTGAGGATTTCTAAATTTTTTCGATCCTTTTCCTCATTGTTTTCCTCGGCCGTATCTCAGGTTAGCCACTTTGATTTAGCGTGGAGCGTAGTCACTTCCAAATTTGGTGGCAGCCCTGGATGGGCATAGTCAAAAAATATATTTCGCTCTCGCCTGATCTCTCGTGACTGACGCAGGTAGCTCCTATGCCTTATTGACGCAGCCATCAACTGCATGGTATACGAGCGATGGCTCGTGATTATATATGTACCCGGTCCCTTCTTTAATATGCCGCTGCAGTGCAATCAATGGCATCCGCTGCAGCAGCTCCGTTATACCTCCTCCTCCCAAAGGCCTATCCTGTTTGTCGCAGATTGAATGCTCTCGAATAAAAGGGCCTCTTCAAACCATCTGACGGCGGCTGTAGGAGCATTTGTGCGCAAAGCGCCTTCCTCTGCCTTTTAATGACAGACTACTTTGAAACGAAAAGACGGATTTAGTAGCATGACTGCGCTTACTTGGATATTCTGAGTGCACAAATTAACCGGGGCTTGAAACTCCATTGATCACTTCACTGTTAACGGAAGCAATCCCGCTCCCTTGAAGCCTGCCACGTCTGTCCTGATGGCTGATTGGGAAGTTCTATTTTGTACTTCTCGGTGCACTATCTGTTTTTTCAGCCGCACGTCAACAGAGGCCTCCACAGAAATGTGGCACTCGATAGCAGCTCCAGTATTTTCAAACTATTTGCTTCTAACGTTGCATGTGTCGGCATAAAACACTACCGCTTTTCTCTCCCAATCTAATTTGTCGTTCTTCACCAACGCGACCTGCTGCTAGGGTGTGATACCGAAGGAACATCTACGGTTTTGCTGTGACGGCAGGTGCTTTGGACGATATCCTCTGACTACAGGATCCCGGCCGCCTCCTAATCCTGTTTGCAGGGCCATCAAAAGCCCTCCATTTTTTAACTTTCCCATTTGCCGAAAGGCAGCTGCGACAGCTATCGTTCCCCAGATTTTTAGACGCCGCAGTTTTCTGCGGTGTTGCAGATTTCACCCTTTGCAGGCCAAAATTTTGCGGCCGATTTCCACTTTTATTCTCATGAGAGGCACCGTGAGATTTCGCCATGACTCCTTTAGCGACGCCAATAAGATCTTTTAACGATGGCTCATTAATCGGGCCATTAGGAACTACTTAATACCTTTGCCATGTAGCAATATTATGACAGCAGTGGCAGGATGCCGGTCACGTTTTAATCATTTTGAAATCTCAACCTTAGTGGGCAATGGTATGTCTTCTCTTTGAAGGAGGAGGAGGATTTGCAATTGCCCACATAATGCACCCAATGCGTTCCCGCGGGAATTCGAACTTTTGCTATAAGGGTGGCATTGGTTACCGGCCTTGGATCTTTTTCTCGTCTAGAACATGATTTCCGATTAAACGGCATATTTTTGCCTAACAAAAGTAGCTCGCTTCCCGAGAGGCAGCTTACTGGCCAGAGTATATGAAGCAGCTTGATTTGTTTTTCAAGTACTTAAGTTCCAGGTGTGAGAGATAGTTTTGAATTTTGCCATGTGGACTGTTCGTGGCCCCAATGTGATCTTTCTTGTCCGCTGTCCTGGTGCCGCTGGCCTAAACAAGGAAAGAAAGCTATAGCTCGGCAGCCGTGCTTGCGCACGTTTGTCGACCCCGCGGATGCATCTCGATGGGAGCTTGCTGCAAATTGCTGCAACTTAATCGCTTTAACTTAGTGCTTGCTGGTGTTTTTGTGCATTTTAATGACCGATGTACAGCGCACTTTACCCTTATTCAACCTTTCCATATGCATACTTATGCAACGGTTACAGAAGCTTAGTTACACTGGCCAAATACCTATTCGCACCAACAGTTCTTGCAGTGGGAAAGATAAATCTACGCCCACCTCCCTAGGCATTCAGTACATGCCAATCGCTCGTAGACATTGCATGCAGTTTTTTATTCACCACACGTCTACCGCAGCCCATGTTTAGATGGGGGTATCATACTCGCGGCGTTTATGGAGAACACTACAGAAATCAAAACAGGTACTCTAGAAATAAAGAATAAACGAGTTCCAAAAAGTACTGGATAAATACTGCTAAGTGTTGTGAAGAACTGACGGAAAAAAGCGAACACCTAAAACTATGCATCTTTTTAGCTTCTACGGCAGGATGGAGATAGCAAATAGCCGCGGTTGTTTCAGCTAATCAGTAAAACCCCTGTCGCCTATGGAATACTCAAAACGGTAATGCGGGATGCTGTTCCACTTCTTTGCCCCAGTGTATTGTACGAGTAATTCTAAACCCAATTCATCACGGGATTTGTATTGTCTTTATTTCTCGAAAGTCTGCCAAGTCCAGCCTCAGCGGTTTGGTCTACGGTACAAAGAGTTATGGAGTACGCACATCCATGGTAGGGAAAGTGAAGGTTACCAGGTGAGATTTCCGCTACGTGTGGACCGGATTTGTTGTAAAAAATTTTTAAACAGAAAAAAGATCGAAATGACCTTCAATGTATGTGTACAGGAGCAATCCTTTCTCGGTCAGTCATTAAGGTTGCGGAATATCGGAGAGACCTCGAACCTATTTCGAGGATTTCGTCAGCTATATCGCTATCTCTCGCTAGTCCCGAAAGTACAAATTGGCCACGTTATTCAATTAAAGGGCGAACATGAATGCAGTGCAAAACTTGGAAACCTTCAACAGGAATGGATGGAAAATTGCGTCTTATCATGCTGAGGACAATGAAAGCCGATCTACTGGATAGCTGTGATGGTGAGAAATAGGTGGTCACTGATTAATCGGAAGAGTAGGATTCTATGTTGCCCAATATTCCGTCTCCGGGTGTTGTACAGAGCCCGAAAGTGCTGAACCATTGCTTCGCCAAACGACATGCCACTGGTCGTTGTTGATCAGCTGCCTGCAACCGATGAACCAAGGCTTCATATGATCCATTGCGTTTTGAACCATAACTGTTTCGGTGCACCAGATGGTGTCTCGCAAACGTATAAAGCAATGCGTACTGAGGCCTTACATGATAGGCGTCCATGTAAATGAACAAGAGTAGGGGGCCAAATTCGGTTCCTTGATGGATTCCCTTAAGGATTGGAGAGTGAGTGACGCGCTTTGACAGTGAAGTAGCAGCCCATTAGAAAACTACGAACAAGAAGTAATATCTGACCAGAAATATAATAAAACTGGCTTTTGCAATAATGGATTATGCGATATTCAAATAGAGGCTTTTGCGGATTCAATCAGGATGGCGTTTGTGACCGTCCGGTCAGCGAATTTCCACGAGACAACATGTTTATGTTAGAATGCTCGCTAAGCAGGAAGCCGTGTTAGTAGGGAGACAAGACTATTGTCTCGGAGACCTTCCAGCATAGCATGCTTCAATATGCTCTCAAGGAGTTTTCCGAGGATGCTAACCAGAATAAAAAATTGGGCTAATTATTGCCTTCCTCCACGATGTCGGGAAAGCATCCGAACCTTAACAGTTTTAGAAGATGACGGCATGCGTTTCTACCAATGCGGCATGTGCCTGCCTAAGAATGAGGGTTGAATGAATTTCGTCCGGACCCACTGAACTGGAAGTGTTGGTATCCGGAAGCTGGTTTTCTAACTTCCTTTGGAGAAAGTCCCGCTTTTCAGCCCGCTGGCCACGAGAACTGTTAGCTGTTGTAGATAGAAAAAATTGGAGTGCAGTGAAGACAGGCTTGAAGTGAGACTTAGAGATATTGGCCGGCTGAATATGAGAGGTTGCTTGAGTTCTACCACATAGGTAAAAAGCAGCAGGTGTTGCACCTGGATTCTCAGTCCTTCGCATGAATCTGCATAGGACGGACAAATCTGAGCGTGATCCAGAATGAATCTACCTTTGCAGAAGTACAAAGCATTCCTTTATCCTTTTTATCAGAGGTGGTAAAGTCGTTTGAGGTCACCTTTATTTTCCCCAACTGAGTAGATGTGGATCTAATAAACCATTTAGATGGCTCACCAGGATTGCACCTGTTGAAGCGAATGAGCTGTCGTTTGTTCTCTTGCAAGGTGTTCTCCTCGAACTAACATATGGTCAAAATGGTTGATAAAATTCTCGATGCGGTGGTTGAGAACATATACCTCCGAGTTATGAACTGCGGTCTATAGTTGGCGGGCTAGAGCGTTATGCAGTTCCCGAAGGTCACTTCTGCGGAAGGAGCGAAGGCTTTTGATTTGAGACTAATTTGAGGGCCAGTGAAGAAGGATAACCTGAACATTTAAGCTTAAAGAGGTCAGTAGCCTGACGGTATCCATCTAACGATCTCCATTGGGTATCACTCGTTCAAGGAGAGAGAGGTACTGTGCCCAGTTTGGGACCAATGAACTCGGTAACGTGCTGGGTTTAGGATATACCTGTTTGCAGATGAATGAGGGTCTGAAAGAATAGGTTTTTTAAATTACCTTTTATTTGTTCTACGGAAGAATTGCTAAAGTCTCCTGGACCAGGTGGCCGAGGTAAATGGCAGTTATCGTTCAAACCCTCCTATGATTGATGAGTGGTATCCTGGTGCGCATATAGTGGTCGATAGCTGCTACTACTCAGAACCTCTGGAAGAGGGACTATAATCTGAAATCACAGTGAAGCGGTAGTAAGGATTTCTAATAGGCAGATGGTGAAATAAAATGAAGGTCCGTTTCTGAGATAAAATACCACTCCAACTGATTCGACCTTTGTGAGCCTTTTCCGAAAGCGGTGAGCCCTTTGCCAGCATCTTTAACGCTCTCTGGTTTGGAACTGCTTAAATCATCTTCCAGTTTCTGCACAGTGACGTCGGATACCGTTTTAATTTTCTGCGTTCGCATAAATAACCGCTTACAAATCAATCAAATTTTGGATTTGAAATTACATTTTGGCTGCACATTCATCACATGTTATTAACAATGCTTAAATTAATCAACTAAAATGGAAGAAGATAAGAAACACACAGAAGTGGAGCACCGCAAGTGATGCGATAACCAGTTATCGGTTTTTACCGCTATCTTCTTCAGCCAGATAGTGTTATCCTAGCACATTTATCAAATGCAGCTCCCAACTTCGGTAAATTCTTCTGAACGTCAAACGCTAACTAATTACTTAAGGTTTCCATTCCACATAAATTTTCCCAAAACTTAGATTTTCACAATCGTAACACTTGCATGGCTTAAATTTAAACGCCGTCTGCCTAAACACCTACAGCACTTCGGATGTGTCTATTTCATCTTATGATTAGCGAGACAGCAGTTGTCTTACGGTTTTCGTTGACTTGGTATTCTTCTTCTGGCTGCCTGTTTTCGACTCGTCGGTTATGACGCGATTCGCCGGAAAAGTTCACTGGTTCCACGAATTTCTAGCTGACTTCCTGAGTATAAAGGCAAACCGCTTATTGTTGACAAATAGATGAATGCCGAGTTTCCCCCAAAGGCCTGATGGATGAGACTAGCTGCTTTGCGTAATTGCTTGGTAAAAACCGTAAACTTGATAGACCGCATTACTAGGCTAGATAGCGTCACATCAATCTTAGCAAGCTGTCACTGTTTCCCACAAAGACAACTTCCTCTCTGGCTCACCGTGACTTTGATGGATTATATTACATGGTCTACTATAAATCGACGTGCCACCATTCCGCCCTGGGTTGACCCCCTCGCTCTTCTGACGCATCGCTTTCCCAAATAAGGAAGGCCATAAATGAGAAGTAAAGCCAGACGAAAAAGTTGACGGAAAGTCAAAATGCTCCCCCAGTTATTACTGTCTTTAGCAAATGCCCGTTCTCTGTTGCGGAAGATACGTTCTCTTCGTCTGATAGCACTCTTTTTAAATAATGACTTGCTACTAATCCCCGGGACTTGGAAAATTATGAAACCCCGAACAATAAAATTGCTATTTATGGATATCAACCATTGAGAAATTATCGTCCATTTTAGCGTGGGGGCGGATGCCTTGTGTAGGTCTGAAATTCATTACCAGCCTCATTATTCCAAGACCCTCAGCTAAATTGCGCTTCGGATGCCTTGTGACTTTGGGCTGACTTTGGTAGAGAAAACCTCCTAATTGGATGCGTGTACCGCCCACCAGACCCTGTTGGAACGATTTCCCACTCTTAAATGATGCAAATAACTACCCTTCCATCTTACTAGGTCCCGAAATTGTGGCGGGAGACTTCAATACTCCAGGCTTTTGCTGGTCAACCTCCACTGCTCCAAAATCCTTGCCCCTCTTTTTGCCAACATCCAGCAAGGTGGTTGGATACAACATGTAGCCAACCCGACTGAAACAGAAATACCTTGGACCTTATCTTAATGACTGGATTAACGCACGTCCGCATATCCATCGAAATTAGTTTCCCTGGATGCGATCTTCTGCCCATCAGCTGCAAACTACTACTTCACTTCCAAAGTAGCACGCCATCTCCAACCGCTAGACCCTACTTTAGGGCAAATTGGGGTCGCCTGCCAACTCCGCTGCGCAGTTGTATTTGGGACACCTTCTTCCTGGAAGTGAGGTGCAAGTGGCAACTAACATAGTTTATTCATTCCTGCGAAAATGCCTTGACAGCATCTCGCCGGCATAGATTCAAACGATGCTCACAAAAACATCTATGGCCGACTACGCCGTAGAGTCAACAAAATTCGGGAAAGCCCTCTCAGAACCAGGGACTCCTCTTTGTTTCTGCAACTAAACCGTCTTTCAAAATAATTAGAAATGACAACAGACTCCGTAGTAAAATAGAACAACTACATGCTTCAAACCAGCTCAGCCGACAAGCAGCTCTGGCACAACTAGTTAAATCAAGAGTAAATGACGCCCGGTTTTCGGCTACCTCTATCCATTGATTCGTTTACAACATTTACCTCGACAATCCCCAAGAAATCACTGAGACATCTGACAGATTTTTTGCCTCATCCCTAACTACTGATACCAATCTTCCAACCTCTCATCTACCAAGCCTGACCTCGTGAACATTCTCAACAATTTCTTCCTTATCGAAAAAATGGCTTCGTTAGTAGAGAAAACAAAGGTCAGCTATCACCCCGGACCAGAGTCATTACCTCCGGCCATCTTTGCACTAGGTGAAGGAGGTATTTCAAAATTGTTGACAAACATATTCAACCTCTACTTTCGAAGTGTTGCCTCCCCCTCTTGATGGAAAACCTCTGTCATAATTCCCATGCATATATAATGCAAACGTCTTAAATTGGCCAATTATAGAACGATCAACCATGCCCCAATTGCCTCTAAAATCACGGGGTGCTTGATTAAAGAGCAACTCGCCACATATCTTATTGACCACAAACTTGTCAACACAAGTCAGCATGGTTTTCTTCAAAAGACATTCTGCGCTACGTCTCTGACCGATGACCTGGATACATCTACGGCGGCTGCAAACGCCGGAAAGTCGGTAATAGTAGTTCATCTGGATATGACAAAAACTTTCGACAGAATATCTCAACGTAGGCTGATAAAAAAGATCAAATCCTATGGAATAACCGACCCTGTATTGTCATGGTTTACGTCAAATCTTTCGTCCAAAAGTCAAGTAGTAAAAGTATATGGCTTCAAATCCCACCCCAAACCAGCAACTAATGGTGTAATTCAAGGTAGTATGCTAGGTCCCCTGCTGTTTCTCTTGTAAGTAAAGGATGTCTTCAAAGTTGTCCGAAATCGTTTTCCCTTCCTATTTGCAGATGACATCAACATCGTTTGAACTTTTCAGTGTAAGGCTCTAGGCTCTAGTGTCGCCAAAATAACTCAAGAAATGATGCCATCAACACTTAGGCAAACGAATGCACAATGAGGTTCTCAGCTGAAGGAAGCTGCGTCCTGTGGTACAAATGAGCCTCATCCACATGGAGCCTTAAATTGGCAGTCAAATCATCTCCATAAGCAACAAGAATATTTACTTGAGTTCGAACTACTCCTGCATCTTCAACTTTTTGAAGCACACAGTTGCTCAAGTCGCGAAAGCAAATAAAATGGTTGGGTTGCCACGTAGGACCTTTAAGCTGAACAAGAGTAGAGTAAACCTCTTCAAGACACGCGCCAGACCCATTCAGGAGTATTGTTCTCTAATCCGCTCCAGCATGCGACAATGCGACGCGCTCGCAAAGAAAAACGTTTAGCTAGCATTTGCGAGGCGTCTAGTAGACATTTCGTCAAATCTAAGTTACAAGGAACGATGTTCACTGGTGAATCCCAAATCTCTATGGATTCGGCGTGTGAAAGCAAACTTAATAATCTTCGATGGTCTCATCAACGATAACAGTTGCATTTCAGCCCCTCAGTTTAGAAATCAAATTTCCTATCCCCTTCGAAGCACAAAGCCCGTTATCACAACTGACATAGCAAGAATGAGCATTAGAAAGAACATTTTTATTTTGAAATATTGTTCCTCTTGTAATTCAGTGCCCCAAAGATTGCGTCTCCTGCCGTCGTCTAAGGTCGCCTTCAAAAACAAAGTCCGCAAACTGGTGACTGTTCAAACACTTATTCGTATATACGACCCCTATCTCTCAGAGACCCGGGCTTAAGAAGTTGGTTTAGGATTTAAACAGTTACTACAGTAAATTCTCCAAAACGTGGATCTCAGCTAACAACGCTCAATGACGTTAAGGTCCGTGACAGGAGAACGATGCAAAATACTATGGAGGCTATGACTGTGAGAAGCCCTCATTTTATCGATCTTATCACCCCTGGTTCTATTCCCAATAAATTTCTCTGTTCTTTATTTATGCTTGCGCACCAAACAAGTCCACATTAGTAAGCTTCAAGCAACACTCGTTAATGAAAGCAAGACACGGCGTTGACGATGACGGAGCTATAAGTACAGGTCTGTGTTTTACAGCATAAACCACCATCATCCGTTTCCTTGATTATCCCCACCTTTGTTTCTTTAGCCCATTCGAAAACTCGAATGACCGCGACAGGTTTGCTTCAGCATTTCCAAACGTAGGGAAAATAGACCACCCCCCAGCAGTTGCGAAAAAACAACGCGAAAAACAAAGGTCAGACGGAGGAACTATGGAAGTACCTATATGGGCTCAACCATTCCTCTGGTAGAAATAAAGAGAAAAGTCTCCGCTGGATCATATTGACCCCAGCAACCAAAGCACACTCGGGCTGCGAAGGAATGTGCCACCTTCCACAATGGACAGGCATGCCATCAGCCCAGACCTGACCCTGCGAAGAGGGAAAACCCATACCGCCCTTGTTCGGTAAATAAGCGTTTAGCTACTTTGTTGGACGGTCTAGGGAAGTAGCTCATCGGACTGTCCACTTATGATTCAGCAACCACCCACCTATATTTCAACACACCCTTGTCCTCCAAAACGCATACCTGGTACGTATGTTGATGTCTATAACAACTTCCGTCTTTCTTTTTTCTTAATTATTCATGCAAGCTCACTGGAACTACTGCGTGTTAAAAGTTGCTATCGTCCTGTGCAAACACAAATCACTGATCCTAATGTTCTCGTGCTTCTCCCCTCTTTTCTCTCTATGACTTCTCGTGGCAACTCCTGTCCTTGCATGCAGCCTACGCTGTCATCCGCAGCACATTCAGTCATATCCTGTCCTGGCAGCTGGAAGTAGTAAAATCAGCGGTATACCACAAGTTCAGTTATAACCGATTCATTGTAGCATGTGCACCAGGCAGGTAAACCAGATGAGTTCCACAAACACAAAATAAAGTGACTTTATTTCCTAACTGTTGCTCTAGCCGTCCTATCAAATCACTGTAATCTGCACCTGCGCAGATGTCAAACGATGAAAGAGGAACGCGTTACATATAAGGACCATGAAGCATAGGACTGGCGGAGTCATCTAATCTATAGGGTATAAGAAGACGGTAATTTCTTTGCACACGTCCCTTCAACGGAAAACTCTCGCCTGAGCGCTTCAAGACAGTCGTCTGGACACCGTAATTTTGTGCAAAACTTATTATTATCGCTGTTTCCATTTTTGGTTTATCCACCTTAACACCAGCTGGAAAAAATTCCGGAATGCCCTCACTTTTCGGCTCTTCTCCAGGCTCGCCAGTGACCACGGATGCAACACAAGCCCCCGCAGAAAGCCCCACTGCATCATAAGCGCTTTATGTCTATCGCTGTCAGGAACCTGCCATCCGGATCTGACTCTCCGGTACCTGGCCGCTTAACCCTAAGACAAACAAATGAACGCCAATGACCGCCCCGGGTACTTCATCTCACATGAACCACTACGACTGGCAAAATCACTGTTACTAACTCTACTGAAATGCGGCGCAATCCTCGAACATCTAGACCACTACCGCCATGGAACACCGAAATCTCCGATATTAAACAAGGACAACACAGGTCATTCATGGCAAGTGTATTTAAGGATTTATTATAATTCTTACGCGTACCCGTTTACTTCTCGCCACACGTCACCGTCCACTCCCAGCCGCATAAGTCCAGTGACCACACTTGTGATTTCCATTGCATTCGGCCACGATTCTTCATATAATTTCGTCCCGTCAATAGTGTGATGCAACCTTAAAGGTTTCCCGTTGTTTTATCTTGAGCATTATTCTGACTCTTGAATGCACTTAATTACCGTTCTCCATCCACCCCATATGATATCCAGTTTGGTTTTCACACATCTTCATCCCGTTTTTACATACACATGTATGTTCATCTTCGCCATATAAGCCTCTTGGTTTTTGAGTAACCCGGCCATAAGGCAATGCCCGCTATTGCTTCCTAGCCAAATTTTGCGCCGATGATACGCACCTGCGATGCGTTCAAACATGGATTGACTTGCAGTGCGCGACTCAAGATCAGCCCCAGAAAGTTCCGGCGAACGATTATCTGGCTTTAATTTGAAAACTGAAGACTCGTGTTTAGCGTATGACATTGCTGGTTAAGTTCATGAGAGCACACACATTGCATCTTCACACCTGGTGTTTTGCTTTACGCGTATTCACTGTCCCATTTTGTGTAACTTTGATCTTGCCTCGCACATGCCTCTCAATTGCCGAGAAATATGCACTGCATGGCCAACTCGGTTAGACCTCAGTTTGCCCATTAGAGCTCAAATAAAGAAACTCGCAGCACTGAGAACCATATTTTGCCACTCTATCCAACGAGGTTCCTTAATCATCATAACTTCAACTTCGGTTACTGTCACAAAACTGAAGCTGACTTCTGTATGATTGCCCCGTCACCTGTTCCCTCAAACGTACGTATGAACCGTATGCCATTCGGGAAAGGACTACATTCTTTCGAGTTGCCCTCGAATGTCCATCCCCAGCCAGTGAACAATACCTAAGCCGACCTGCCTAAACCCACCGTCCCACCCTACCAGATCAAATCTCAAGGCTTTCAATCGCCAAGAAGTCTGGCCTTCCAGCATTCTACCACCAACAGATTTATTCCAAATTACGTCAAGATAAACTTTATTTCACCCGGTTTTTCCTTCACTCATGCCATAACCTGAATCACCGTTATACAGCCTCTTCAATCTCCAAAATCACATGCTGCTCACCGGCTATACCGACGAACAGTTTGGAACCCACTGCAGCCTATGAATAAGATGTGACAGGACATGGTCACCCAAAGGTCTTACCACCAACTTCCATTCTACCTTGTTAGCTTTACAAAGAATCGTCATTACAAGTAAAATCTTGCATCCATGATGATATGTACTCCAGCTATCAACTTTTGCATGCTGCTACTACTGAGTCATTTTCCTTGTTGCTACTAAATGCTCGCTCGATACAAAATAAGGTGCACGCGCTGCTCTTGTTGGTGCATACATGTAGATATGATTTCATTATCACTGAGACGTGGCTGACCGACAATACCCCGACAGAGACATTGAATTAATTAGTTACAATGCTTTTAAGAAAGACAGGATAACTAAGCGCGGGGGAGGCTGTCTCACATACACACCAGACCCTTTCAGCCTCATGGTACAATCATCCTACCTTTAATAACCTGAAAGATTCAATCTGGCTGACTGTGGCTATCGGACATCAGGACTTACTGATCAGTTGCATCTACCGTCCCCTAGTAAGCATCAGTGAGAGTTCGTACCACTAACTGACGCGCTTAACGTGGCCGCCGACCTTCCAAGCCCTAGGCTAGTAGCGGGCGACTTCAACGCCCCGGGGAATTTTTGGCCTTCTTTCTCCTACCCAAAATACCTCTCTGTTTTATCCAGTTTACGAATAGGTGGATGGACAGAGCATGTTTCAATACCCACAAGGGCCGACAATATTCTCTATCTTATCACGATAAATGGCTTAACACGGGAGCGCACACCCATCGATAAACCCCAGTGTGGCACGATCCCCAAATGGTTGAGCACTCTGGACCGCTCCAAAAAAGGTATTCTTTAGTGCAAACAAGATTCAAAAGAACAAAAGGATTTGCTCTGATATCGCAAATGAACCGTCTTTCTAGAGAGATCGGGACACGTCCCGATTCTCTTTAAAAGAAGAAGGAACTTCAAGAATTACACTTTACCAACAAAGATGTAACACTGGCAAAACTGCTGAGAACCAACAACTCCTTACGTAGTAGGCACATCACGTCAGTCACAATAAGAGGCGCGTTCGCAAATGACCCTCTAATAATTTCGGAGGTGTTCAGTGATTGCTTCGCCGGCTCTGTGACAAATGATGACAGCACCTTTGTACTGGACATTTCACGAGTCTCCTCCGCATCCCCTTCAAGATTCTCTTTCCACCCAAGTGATATTGAACCGGTATCATCAAAAGTGAAGCCGCCTTTCCACGTCGGACCGGACGACCTTACCCTAGCCCTCCTTTGGGGATGCAGACATCCCTATAATTTTGTCCAAACTATTTATTCTCTCCTTAAATTGTGGCACTTTCCCCCACCGATGGAAAACTTCTGTCATTGTCCCAATTCACAAAAACGGTTCAAAGCAGGAGCCATGTAATTACAGACCGATCAGCCACACCTCAGTTGCCTCTCGCATTATGGAAAGAACAACAAAAGTAAGTTAACAACTTGCTTGTTAGATCAGTACCTCATTAACGCCGGCCAACATGGTTTCCTTCAAAGTAAATCATGTTCTGCGTGCGTGACTGATTTCCTAAACATAGTGACGAAGACTGCCAACGACAGAAAGTCGGTAATTGTGATTTTTTTAGGCATGGCAAATGCTTTTGATCGCACATCTCATTGCGGGCTTCTCATGAAAGTCAAGAGCTGCGGTATAACAACCCCCCTTCTGGCCTGGTTCTCCTCTTATTTGTCCTCTAGAATGCAGGTAGTGAATGTAAATGGAACCCCATCCAAACCTCGTCCGATTGCTAGTCGGGTTATTCAAGGAAGCGTACTAGGTTCACTACTATTTCTGCTGTAAACCGACGATATTTTTTACATCGTTAAGCATGGTATCCCTTTTCTGTTTGCAGAAGATATAAAATTATATACACGTTTCGCCCTCGTGACATCAACACCATCGTAGATAATGTAAAAAATGATCTGTTATTGCTTGATTCATGGTGCACAGCTTGGTCGGTGAAATTCTCGGCCCTCAAAGCAGCATACTCGCATACAAATGCCATATTCCTACAGGAATCTTTGAAATTAACCAATATGTCATTCCTTCCCCTCACTTAGTAAGAGACCTGGGTTTGCTTGAATCCTGCACATTTAACTTCTCAGAACACACCCTGATACGAGTTGCAAAAGCTAGGAGATTGCTTGGGTTGGTGCACAGAACTTCTAGAAACCAGGAAAGCAAGTTGTTAAGAAATAAAATGCACGTAAGACCTATCCTGGACTACTGTCCCACCGTGTGTTCCAACATGCGGCAGAGTTACAGACTCTAGATTGATGATGTTCAACGACCATTTGCAAAACGACTTCTGGGCTATTCGTCCTCGCCAAACTACATGGAATGTTGCATAACACTACACATCGATCACTTATGGATGCGTCGAGTTCATATCATCCTCTCTTTTTCTTAGTAATACTGGTAAAAATGCTTGCGTCTCCGCACCCCAAGTAAGAAATAACTTTTCCTATAATTTCCGTTGAGCTGAATTTATGGATTCAATTTCCATGTTGAGGATAGCACTTAGGAAAAAAATCATCATCGACTATTCCTCCCTATGGAATAAACTGCCATAGCATATAAGGATGATTTCACATCCCTCCGTTACCTTTAAGAATGCAACTAGGAGGGCAATAACTGTATAAGATTTGTTGAACCTTCATGATCCTTACGATTCAATAGAAAGAGCCTGGGTCAGGCCTATGGTATTGACTGAATGTAACGCTCGTGATATTACCTCAATCCAATCAACAAGGTTTAGCCATTTTTTCTCCAATGTGTTCCACAAGTACATATCATCGCAGGGATAGGTAGAAAAACTCCGTCAATAAAACAAGGCCAGCGAAGTTTTCCACCTAACTTTCCATCTCGTTTAGTGCGTATACAGCAAGGCACATAGAAAGACAAATGTTCTCATATCGCATTCTGACTTATTCTCAGACGAACTTTTGATATCCCAATCTAAACCCTTTCTTCTGCACGCATTTGAAAATTAGCCTAATCCAAGCGCAAAGTTCGGGATCAATTACTGCCTCATTCTATATATTATTTATCACTTCTCGTTCTTATAATTGCACGCACCATAACCCTCAGCTGGACAATCTCCAGGCTGCCATCTCTTGCCCGTTTTCCGTTCCAGGTGTGCGAGTTTACACTTGTGTCTTGCCGAGGGTTTACCGTCCGGTTTTTGACCCCGTCCTCGCACGTCTCAACAAGGTATGAAAGCAGACTGACCCAAGGATCAGTTTAAATATCCCCGGAAGGAACGAAAAGACTTTCTCCACGGCCATGAGGAAGTGAACATTGCTTTTGATTTGCAAGATTCACCAACGTAAACTGATGATCTTGTTGCAAGTCTGTCTGGATATCGAAGCCGCATAATGTGATCCCTAATGCTCGTGATTCTTTGAGTGGACAAGCCCTCGCAATTACACAAATTTATTGCTGGAGCTTCCCGTCCGTTGCTAACAAGTCCATCACGAAGGCACCCTCACTTAGATCCCTATTTCAGATGCCGCTACCATCGTCTAGCGCGAACATCGCCCCTAAGTTTCCCCTCGACAACCGCAGTTATCAAGCTGCTAGTAATTGCTATCAACTAAGTCCTGAAACGCAAACAAAAGAGCAAGGAAACCCGTTTTTGTTTCACACGGCTTATCAGCGTCAGATATAGTGTTCAACGCATGCCATGCTAATCGTCACTCTCCTCCGTGCGGACAGCGTTTCCACTCTTCTTGTCTTCAAACAATGGTTCGCCGAAACTTTTCCCCGGTGTTCTTCGTCTCTTTGCATTTTCAGAAGGTTTTTACTATATTTTTGGCTTCAAGATCCATGGTAAAACGACTGACATTTTTCTTCATTTCCATTTTGATACAGGGCATTATGGGCAATCAGTGTTCTTCCTACCAGCTGCTTTAGTTCGTTTTGACAATTTTTTATCGTGTACTTATGGTCTTTGAAGACTTTTTCTTGGCAGCTTAACATTCGTGACCGATTTCTAGACCCGTTAAATCCGACTACTGCGGACATACCTGAAAATCCGCCGCCATCATCCGACTGAGCTCTGCGCCTGTAACATACATTATTGGTGCGTATAAGTACTTTGTTCCTCTTAGAATGCCAGTTTCGCTATTTCTCCTTATTTTGTACCCAAAGATTTACTTGCTTTTTCGATGTGACTTGTAATACCCCGGTAACATTTGATCGTGCAACAAAGCATGCCTCTCGAAGTAATCGAGAAATGTACCCATATATATAACGAAAAGCTAACTTTCTGTTGCTTGTGACATTGCGCCTCTTTTCCTCTTATTATTTAAAGCCTGATCGCTGTTCAACGAAAAGCAAACGTTGCGGCTATACATTAATGTGAATAACTACGCCTTCATTCCTATCACGGAAACCTGGCGTGTTGGTAACGCTCTGGAGATTGATTTTGCCTTGGTTCGTTATCGTGACTTTAGAGAAAAAAGACAGGCGCATCGCGAGGACTGCCATGTGCACGTAAAAGACATCTTTCGGGCATCACTACATAATCATTCTACTTTTGATAACCTTCGGGATTATGTAGCAGTCTGTCATCAGGAACTTCTTCTAGGGTGTACGTCCGCATTCCTAGAGCCAGGCAATCTGGCATTTTACCTCTAACTGATGCTCTAAATAGTGCTGCCCGTATCACTTGCTCCAAGCTGCTGGCCGCCGAATTTTATGCCTCTATATGTGTTGTTCTACTATTTCCTCCTCCAACAACCTTCAACCATTTGTCTCAAGCCTAACATTGGGAAGGTGGACCAAGCATGCCAGGCTTCCAACTAGAAACAATCATATATTAGATCCTATTTTTACGATGGAAATGATTCAGGTGTGCACATCTGTGAAAACTTTCTTGGCCAGATTTGCCCGCCTATGTTTGCTGCCACTTTCTGTTGCCACCTCACCATAACGGTCTCCTTATTCATAACCTCTTCTAAAATTAGAAAGATTTCTTTTTCTTGAAGAAACCTGCAGTGGCCGCTGGACGCTTCTTGTGCAAATCTTGATGTAATTACACACGGCCAAAGCGTCAATAAATGAAAACATCAGTGTCCCAGAAATTAGTGAAAATAAGCATTTCATACTGCAATCCAATGATCAAGAAAACAGGAGACTATGCCTAGGCCTTGCATATAAGCCGGCGTTTTCTCAAGAAAACTCTTTTTCCACATCAGCGGGAATAAAAATGGAATTGGAGCACTGCAATCTGCCAATAAGGTAGAGGCATTGTACAAAGCAGCGAAGGCTTATTTTTTCCAGGGACGTTTCTCATCACATTCACATCGTGTACAGGAGCATATCAGTAACCTTGAACTAACAAATATTCTGTAATTATAATATTTCATTTCTTGGAAAGTGACAAGAGGATTCATGACGTGTGAAAGTAGTGGCGATTGAGAAAATTTATGAGTCCTCAAGTGTAAAGTTGAAGGGCCTATACAGTGGCTAATAATAAGTACCTCAGGTCATATGTTTTGCAAGTGAACAAAGAGTAACAATTTTCCAGTCAAGGTATTTGATTCCACCGGGGACTTCTCGTCCGTATCGCTCGTCTTACCGCATCTCGTAGGCCGCTGTATACATACAGCAAACCGAAATGGACCGATAGTATCAACAGAATGTCGGGAATAAACACGAATTGGCCTTTGATAGAATGGATACCGCGTGACAAGAAAAATAACGCAATAAATCGGAAAACGGAAAATCTGGAGGCAATTAATAGCGGAATGCATAGTCTGATAAGCAGTATACTGAACGGACACTAGCAGGATAAAACGCGAAAACTTTAGAAGGACGGTCCGTTGAACAATGAAGACGACTTTTGAGACAGGATGGAAGCTGTGCAATCGTATGACTAATTCATCAGGTTTGGTTTGGACATTCTTGACTTTATGAATCTCAGCTAGTTTCAGTGATAAAGGAAAGTTTGGGAAAGAAAGAATGGAGACCGGAGTCAAATCAGGCAATGTTTGGTTGACTCGTGTGGAGAATAGCTGCCCGGAGCACCGGTCTAATGTCAAATTTCGAACAGCACAACAGGATTTCGTGGGAGAGAAAAGCCCTCAGATATTTTTGGATGTCAAGATTCATTTTGGACATCAGTTCACATCGGATACCAATGACTGACTTGTTCGAGGTGCTGAAGAAGGCTGCCAGTAGAGCTAAATTAGAAATAAAGAAATTCTTCGATGTGACGTAAGCCTCTGACCGGTTTCCGCATCAGAAGCCACTGGCAAAAATTAAAATCCATAATTTTGCGAATCCACTGATTGCTCGGTTTTCTCCATACCGCATGTTCCACAAACAAGCAGTCCACGTCCACTGAACACCTTCATCACCTTGTTCGGTAGCCAGTGGAGTCATCCAAAGGACTGTCTATGGTTACGCCTTTTTTGCCCATGTTCATTAACGACATCTTCCAAGCCATGAAGGGGTGCATTTCAATCATGTCTGCGGTGATTCGAAAGATATTTACAACTTTCACCCTTCCGTTCACTGCAAAACCACTGACAAAATCCTACATGTTTTACTATCCCTTGATTCTTGTTGCGAATACTGGTATAGGAGTTCTTAATCTGATAAGAGTGGTATAATTATCGCAGTTCCACAGGTTTCTCAAAGGTTCATTGGGTAACCGTCCCTGACGTTCAAGAAGTTTGAGATGCGAGGTTGCTGTGTTCCAGTACAATTGACTTCTGGGAATATGCACACATTCAGGCTGTGAAAGCAGTAAAGCTTGCGGGTTCTATTTATATAAACTTCTGTTTCTTCAATAGTAAGCTTATAATTTTCGAAACCAGTGTGAGACAAATTCGGGAACATTGCTCCGTTGCATGCATTTACATGCGTCATTGCAGCAGATACGAGACAGAAAATGTTCAGCGAACATTCACTTAACATTTACTTGGGTCTTGTTGGCTAAACCACATAAAGCGCCGCAAACATCTACATCTTGAACCGCTGTGGATTCCAGTATAAAAATTAACCTTTGATTTTCGCATACCGTAAGAATATTTCAAGAACGTATCCCTCACAATTACCAGCTCTATCACCGTAGCTTAAGTTACACCCTCGGCACTCTAACCGGCGGATAAAAGTAACTTTATGTGCCAAAAGCAAGGCTTTCCGATCAGCATCCTTCTACACGCTTCATAATCTCTTACATGGTTATCTCAAAAACTAAGTGGTAATAACCAATGGACTTACAGCAACTGTGCGCGCGTCCTCACATTTCAACCAATTTTTTTCTTTTGTCTGCCCGCCCTAACCGACAGATGGGAAAAATTGTAGTGTTCGCTTCTCTTCTCCCATTGTTAGTCCTGCCATCCTTTTGCGTCCCAAAATTTCAACAATTGCCCACTGACTGGCAGTAGCGGTTGCAATCCGGGCGGCAGAACAATGTCGTTGCCTCCAAATTGTACCAACTCAGTTTCACTTTAATCACGCCGTTTGATGATGGCCCGGTCGCCGCTCCTGAACCACCAGATACGGATATCTTGCATTTTCAATCACAAAGTAAAGCGCTCCAGATACCGCTCTCGGAATCCAATCATTCATTCAGACCCTCGTCAAACTAGTGGCATCTGAAGTACGTTACATCTCGCTGTCCCAAGCCTCAGAGCCTGTGGACTATAAGTCCCATCCCATGCTCACTCTACTTACAATCACCTACATATATCATGGTTCGGCTCTCGGATGCAGAGCTGGTAAGCAGAAAAGAATATGCTTCGCTAGTCACTCGCCACGTGCGCAAACCGCCTTTTTATTCCATACTGCGTTTAGCTGCAGCTCTCTGCCCTTCATTTGGGAAGCTCTTACAATCACTTGCAGACAACTTGTGCCGGACCATAGTCGCGGATCTACATATTTAGGATTACAAAAACCGCCACTGTTCAACCTTCCGCCATATATATCTTTACCAATTATGTTTATGGCATTCAAAATCTTTTCTTTCCCACATCGTCAGCGTTCGCTTTATTTTCGGTTATGCCATTTTTTCAGGTCCCAAACCTGACTTGCCCATCCCCGCAATTTGCTGATCTTAATATTCCTCTGGTTAGCAACGGACCTCGCTTTATCGCACCAGTCGTGGTTCCTCCCCTCACGCCAAACTGTCATGTCCCCACTTTTCTGACCGCTGGAACAATCTTACAATAGACCGCACCCATCGTACAAGCTGTTAGATCAACACGACTCACTTCAGCTGTAAATCTTCCGTGAGATTTTCAGTCAGACTTGTATCATGCCAGTTCTATGTGTAATTTCAAATGTGGATTAATTTTGGGCGAAAATCGCCTTTTGACCTGAGCGACGAGTTCCGTATTTTGACTTTTGATAAAGCGGTGAAGCACTTAATCTTCGCTCCCCTTGTTCTACCTCGATTTTTTCCCTCTTTTACTGCTGCAATCAACATAAACCCCATCTGTGCAGAACTAGAGCTGGCATAGTACTATCCCAGCGGTGTCATACCATGAGGACACAAATCTTCCTGACCATGCGGCCTGACCAGTGGATTTACCTGACTGTGGCTAGCATGCCCATCACAATACCAGCGAACATCTGCGATAACAGCCAAATATCAACCTTACCGTTTACTTATACTCATAACTCTCGACATCCTCTCCTCCAGGGCTTTTTATTCTGCGACGGCTAATAATTTTAGCCCACAGTGAAGCGCACGAAACCACCCATTCACCTTTATAATGGATTTGGAAATTTCACTTTTCGAATTGCATACTGCCACTTATCTTCTTGCTTTTTTAACGCTTTCTATCTCTACCCTTACAAACAATGTTTTGCTCTGATGTTCCATGTTTGCTCTGCTCGTTTTCTTACTTCCAAACGGGTTTTCCTCATTTTCCCTGTTGCGAAACCCACCGCAGAATGCATGACTTTATCTTCCGGGCCTTTTTGATGTTACTTCTTTACTCTTCTTCTCTGTTTACTTCTTCCGTGGTTTTGGCCAGATTTAACAGTGTTTCATCCGTTGTTCATAAATTCCTTGACTTCCTTTGTCGCAAATTAACTCCCGTAAACATTATATGTAGGCTTTTCAAATTCTGAACATGTGAACTATATCCCACAATTTACTGCTCTTCTCCAACAAAATTATGCGCCAACAGTGCACATCGTAGGACTACCTAGACGTTCAGTTCTACGGGAGCATGAGTTATGTTAATTTTCCGGACACCCTGTTTAATTTCCAGCGATCTGCCCTTCGATTTTCTTCTTTTCATGCTGTTTGATGATTTATTCAACGCCATTTAAACTCTTGGTCATGCGACCTCCTGTGCCTCTCGAAGGTCCGAGAAAAATATGATCACTATTAGCTATGTCACCATCAAACATATCCGCGATGAACCACATTTTAGTGTCAGCTGTCAAGTATCGTACTCTGACTATTTGAGTTACGGAGTTGCATTTAAGTTTTTCAGGGGGTTGGTGTAGATAGAGACTAAACGGGATTCAGAAAGGATTTCCTTAGGATTGTTTCCAATTTTTGATAATTTTCAGTTTTGTGGAGAGCAAGAGGGGCTTTTAATTGGGCCTGAACACAAGCCCTTCTTAGTTGCGCTTCCAGTGCCGGCGTCTAAGTAGCCATCGGATAATAGCAGTGAATGAGGTTGACATGGCTTGGGAAGTTCAGGAAGAAAACCTGAGATAAAAGAAAGACTTGCGGGGGTTTTCCATGAACAGCAGCAACATGGTTCTGCAAAGAAACAGAATTTTCGGGGTATTTGTGCGCCGCCCGCTAGTGAAACAAAGATAAACATCATGGTGGAGCATTTTGACAGACCTATTGAGGCAGTCCTTTGAAGCTTACGGAAATCTGGTTAACGGGGTAATGAACAAGGCAAGGCATATCAAAGCAGAGGTTTGTTCCATGTTGGATCTATAGAGAAAGACGCAAAACAGCCCAGTATCTTTAGACCACCTGGGAAACAGGTCTGATCTGAAAGCAGCGCATGTGCCGCAAATTGTCATCCGTTGTCTGCACCGCAGTTACAGAGCCGCTGGCAGAAGTAGAGGGCCGCGAGGCCAACTTCGAAAACCTAACGGACTAACTAGACTGAAAGGCAAAATAGCAGCTACTAGTTTCGGTCGCTGCTTCATTTGCATTAGCAAGCCACAGTATTCAGCCTCAGTTGTGCTGCCTAAGTTGCTACCACAAATTGGTTTACCGGGCTATGATAATGCCCGTCTATGATATTGTAAAGACAAGTTTGGTTTGCTCGACTTCTGAGACCACTCAAAAACTGGTTCGCGTGGCCGCAGTGAAAATAGTCACCTCAACCTGGTTGACAAGAGCGCTTGTCTTCTTCAAAACCACCTTAATGAATAACGACTTGTGTAAAGGCAACAAAGGTCAATGTCTGACTTCGCGAACAGTGAGCGCGATAAATGTCGTGGCTGCTGGACTATTGAGGCTGCGACCCGTTTTGCCGGACAACAAGATTCAGATCGAGCCAAGTGGTGCATACACAGTGGCTGAACTACCAACGCGAGCAGCAAATCGGTTGATCCGATTTGTCCGGGTGGCCGCACTTGCAAGAAATGAGTACGGTCAATAAGAAAAGTGACTGGGTGCACCTGCCAATAGGTTGCGAATTGCCAGAGGCAGACTGGATTATGGTGCAAAGAGTCCGTTATCGTCAGGTGCCATATGCATTGCCAAGGCACTAGATTAGATATCATATGGCCCTCCGGACGGGAAATGCCTGGTCGACCACATTATTGCGGGGCTAGAAAGCGCAAAAGAAAAACTGATACGGCTGCACGACCAAAAACTTCAGGATGTAGGAGCTGATGGCCCTAACGTTTTGAAGGGTGTTATGGTTCTGGATGCAATGCAAAGTAGGTCAGTAATTCTTTTGAGTCTCCTTCGGTACTAGTTACGGTAAACCAACAGGCCAAACACATCGTAAATAACAAGGCACACGTGCTCAAAAAGATTGTTACATTTTAGAAAAAGATACAGTCATGAGAGACGGCTGTCTGGAAGATGAACATGGATGATGGTGCATTGCGAAACACTTTGGCAAGTAAAATAAGTGGATATGCTCATTGTGGGGGAAAAGTGAGGCGTATGTTCAACCATCATGTGTAGAACCCTAAGAATTCAAAAACGTCGCTTAATGTTTGAGTGCGCCGCAAAGTTCCGGAGAGTTCAACTATCGCTCAACTATTGGCCATTGCAGGGGCCAGGTTGAACTATAACAAAAATCACGACCTACATTGTTTTGGAATGTGTAAGGTCGCAAAATTCGCCAATACAAAGGGAATGTTGTTGCAAGTAAAGATGGTGGACAAAATTAGAAACACTTTCCATTTCTTTTGGTACTTTGAAAATGGCAGAGAAAACTAAAAGTGGAGTACAGCATGAAGTTGCACAATTTTGGTGTAGTATCGTTGCCATTTTTGCGCAAATTATGCGTTGCATCAGTCAGCAGCAATACACGGCTAGCCAAATAAATGGGAAATTTGCATGTTGAAGACTGCCCAGGTACTTTTGGCGAGGAACGCAGCTAAAAATATGCAGCGGGGTTGGCGTAACTCTTAAACTGAGGCGGCTGCCACTTTAAACTCGGCAGACGCAAGAGCAGGGGGCACCAGTCGGTTGGATGTGTTCTACACACCGACGGAATGTACTTTTGGGTGCAATGGGATGTCGGGAATGTGAGTTGGTTCTCCCGCTGAAGGTTCCCTTTCGGCCAATCACGCGAAAGCTGACCCTGTGGCCTGTCACCAGCTTGCAAGACCATTTGGTTTTCGCCTTTGCTGCTTCTAGGCGGGTTTTGATGCAGCCGTTGTGCAAGACAAAACTGGATAGGATGACCCTATTGATCCAGAACAAATTGTAGAGGGAATAATTTGTGACCAGTAATAAAGGACTACGGAGCAAACAACTTCAGCGGTGCCTGTTTTCGATCAACGTAGATCAGAGAAGAGGGCTGTGCGAGTTCCCAGACGCATCGGAAGCGGGTTATAGTGCCTTAGTATTTGGACGATGTCGTATGAGACACGACAGTTATGATGTCAGGATATGGCTCGAGTCATACCTTTGAAGTCAGTATCGGTCTCACGCTTGGCTTTAGGCGCTGAAGGTGGGGCAGTGTTTTAGAAAGCGCTTCGAATCCATGGACTGCACCGTAACGTCTTGGACGGATTCAGTGGTAATATTTTGTTACATCTACAGCTTTAAGGGCCGTTTTGGTGCTTTTGTTGCGATGAGGCTCCCAAACATACATGGTGGAACAGAGGCTGAAGAGCGGAGGCCAGAGAAACCGGCCTGCTGCTCGGCTGGCATATGCTCCCTACAGCTGATAGAGATGTAGGCCAGTGGCCTGAAATCCAGTCTGCATGAGAAGCACTGGCCCATAAGCGACCTCAGCAGCCAACTGAAGCTGGCTCTGGAAGTAATGGTTGGAGTATGGTCAACTGTAGTGACCATGCGTGTCCTCTCTTTCCAAATTCAACAGTTACTGGTCATGGACCCGCCTGCTTAGGGTGCTGGTTTGGCTGACCAGGCTTAAAGGGCAGATGCTGGTGATTAAAGGTGTGTAACAGTTCTGTAGCGCAAGCATCGGTGACATGACTCCAAGAGATTTGCCGGTGAATTAGGCGTCGGTTGCAATAAAACTGCAAACCCGAACACGAGTTCTGTCAAATTTTATCATGGCTATTTCATGTTTATCATCCACGAACCACACCTATGCCCGTAAACTAGCACAATTAACCACCTGTATCCTTACTCGCACAGAGCACATCGCTTTCTTGAAGTCTGTTTCCGTGACTTCTTCTCCCTTGCCAAAATTCTGAACAAGCTGCACCCGGTGGCCCCGGAAGTCATCAAACAGGCATTGTTAAATCCATGAAACACAAATGGATTCAACAGATGGTATATTATAGATAAGTTTGCAAACAATTATCGAAAGAGCAATGCACAGACAGCAGGGGTTAGGTGAGTAGAAATAATTCTATGCCCCGGTTTCCGACTTTGACTCCCTTGGTTCGCACGGATTTTGGTGGGCAGTGAACCGCATACCAGAAATCACCTTTTCAATCAGAATTCATGAGATCCATGCCAAGAAAAGGACTTTGAATGTTTACCTTATGGAAAGTTTTGCTTGAACGTTAGTTTGTTCATAAATATCGCGAGGTTTAGCACTCATTATCTGCTCTCATTCTGAGTCATTGAAATGGTATAAATGAGGTTTTTTGTGCTCGCGTATTGATTAACTTTGCAATTCAGTATTTTATTACTTACAAATCAATCGCCTTGTAGTTTCAGGATTCGACTTCTACTGGCCATTGCTCAAATATTGTTTCCAGAGCCCTATACGTGGATATCCAAGCAGTCAAGGCCTTGCGACCTAAGTAAGACCTTTCACTGAACCTGGCCAGATGTTAAAGTATGACCTCTAAAGAAGGACAAGGAAGGAGTGAATAAGATGATAAAATGGACGTTTCTCAGGAGAAAGATAAGGGTGTAACTTTTACGAACAACTCCTGACCCTCATGCTGTAATTCGAAAGCAGAGGCTCTCAAAAGTCCAGCACGAGGGGAAACATGCAGAAAATGTCACAGAATTGCTATCAAGCGCCAAAGCATATTTTAGAGAAAATGATGGCCGAAATTAATCTTTAACCCGAAAGACCAATGCTCCTACACCTTCATATTAGTGGAGGTTCTTTCAGTTATAAAACGTGATGGATTGTTTACTGCCATACAATAAACATGCACCAGAGGTCGCAGCTCAAGACTACAGAGCGCCAAAGCAAAGCTTAAAATGAGATGTAGATAGTTCATCAACATGGAGATTCCACAGTAAAACTAACTGCCATAACATGTTTGAGTAATCTTAGTAGTTGTAAGATCCGAGCTGAAATAATATACACACACTTCGCGCTACTTTTGGATCTCTGTGTGAATGTAAAATTACAAATATAAATAAGTGAAGGTATGCCTAGAAAATATTAAAGAAAATCAGACGCCTAAAGTTACTAGTTCTGCATAGTTCTCTTTAAATCATTATGTATATATATATATATATGTATGTATGTATATGCCGAGGATGGCACGAACATACATGTGCGCATGCGTACATGCAAACAGAAGCAGCGGTTTACCGATATTCGTGTCACTGAAAATTCCGTAGGCTCACAAATGCTTAAGTTACGATGTCCATTTGTGTACCCAGATGTAAGTAAAGTAAGTAATTTATTATTTTGTGCTAGTATATTCGTCATGATGTTTGGTAGTTCCACACTATCACGGGAATCCAAGATTGAAAGGGATTCCTGATTTGTTTATGGCTGTTTGAACGTGAATTTACCTTGCAAGTATTGGGTTGGCAGTTTTCAACCTGTCGAAAGACAACAGACCGAAAGGGACGTGAAGAACAAGCAGCACACAGCTCAACAGCACTTTTGTTCTTGGAAAACCAGCCAACATCAAACATCCTTAGTTCCTTTTGCAGTTGGTTACAAAACTGTATAACTACGTCTCACCTGGCTCCGGTGACATATGAATTCGATAAGAAATAACTGGAAACTTGCAACTTGGTGTTAGAAGCTTGCACTTTAATGCGGCTGATGAAGGCTACAGAAGAAATTCTTAAATTTACTTCATGGATACCTTTACTAAGCATTTATTAGGAAGAAACTGCTCACAGGATTAGAACGTAGACTCAACACTGGTGTGAACTCAGGTGACCATAAAACGGATGCTTCATTGAACAACACCGAAAGAAGGGGAAGAGTGGGATGTCCAAATTCAATTAAACTTCCCATATTAATATACCTCGTAATTGCTGTTGTTATTGTTGTTACTAGGTCACTGGTAGCACAAATTGTACTATACCTATTGTTGCCGTTATGTGAGAATTTTCGACACTTCGTTTTTGGCCACTAGATCTTTAGGGATGTTTCCTTTCCTTACGTCTTCTGCGATTTCTTCTTCCCACAACACACTGGAACCATCGGAAGACAAATACGTGGGTCATAAATACATGCGGTTACCACTTATCTACTGCTTACTTTTGAATCATTGAAGGATAATCTTCAACTAATCTTTCGTCTCAATATCAACATCGCGTTTCTCAATTACTTCTCAGTTGCGCATACACATGTGTGTTAAGATTACGTAACGTTTGGATGTGCGAACAAGATTTTCCGAATAACACACCACCCGTTCCCTGGTTATTGCCGCTCTTTAGATACGATCGCGTGTCTTCTGTCCAAACCTTCTTATACTTGTCTATTTGCAATTGGTTTGTCAACATATTCTAATTCGAATCAACACGAATAAGCATGGGAGCTGTGGTCTAGTTAGTTCAAAGGAAAAACCACAGTTGCAATTTACTTCAAATACTTTGTCAGTTGGGCTAAGTCAACATTAGTAAAGGTATCAAGCAGCGGCTAGAATAGATATAAAATGTAAGTAGTATCCGGATTAATGAGTGAAATTCTGCGTTTTATTGTAGACCATCAGAGTCTAATCCGCATGGACGATGAAAAGTCGGTACGCGAGACAAGTTAGATTTTGGTGGCACTTACCATTTTAAAGTGTACAAACATAGGGATGGTTGAACAGCAGAGTATCAACTACTCGTACTTGACCAGTGTCATTAAATGCAAAGCCAGTCCTGTACACCCGAAGGAAGTTTATTCATTGACCCAAACATTACTTAAACTCATCGTAAAAATCCACGTACGAAACCGAATACATCATAATATCAATAAGAAGAACGTGGAAGAGATCGCTCTGTGATTTGTACATAAGAAATGTGATCATTGATTGCCCTGGATGGACTGGGCACCGCTTACCACTTGAACAACTACTAGTGGCATCTAGAATACATTTTAGTAGTAGGAGATTGAATGTTTACATGAAATAATTCACCATGTGATATCATCGCTCAACGCAACATAAAGAAACCATGGAAGCACTGTACAGCTGTTTCATCCTTGTTAGGAATCATCAGCAGTTCAACAAACCGTTCAGAGCCTGCCCGGTAGCGTAATGGCTAAGGCGTTCGACTCAGAACCGTTTGTCCCGGGTTCGCGTCCCAGTTCGGGCGCGGTGGATATGCACTGCTGATGATTCCTAACAAGAATGAAACAGCTATACAGTGCTTCCATGGCATTTAGAATAGTTAAGCATTGAACAGATTTCATTGCTGGAAAAGGTCATGTCTTTAAAATATTCTCAGCAGGTGATCAAGGACTTTTTGAATTGCTTAATGGTAAAATGTAACTGAAACTTGCATTGTACACTCAGATTCCACAATCAGTCAAACATTTTTTCGTTACTATGTCAAGTACGATGTTCCGAACAGTTGTTTTCTCTAAATTAAAGTTGCAATTTGTCTTACCTGTGCTGAATTACCGGTTAATTTCTTAGGTGTCATAACAGATCGGGATAGATCTTCTTCTAATCATGCAACCACAATTAGCCGTGAAATGAGAACCGATCTAAATTTTGCTATTAAAATTCACCCTGGACATCACTGGACCTCATTGATCGGTCTGTTCGTTGCTCTATATCTTACCTAACCAGGTGAACGCCTATCCTGGAATCTTCCGGGAACCGTTTAGTAGAAAATTCATATTGGTTTCGCGTTAAATGGGCCTACTCCAAAAGGTATGGTTAGAATCACTTTCTCAGCGTTAGTTCATAGTTTCGGTTGCATCGTTTCAACTTCATTGTGCTGCAGCGCCAAATAACCGGGATTAGCATAAAATTGTCAGTTTTCTTTTACGGCCACAAAAGTTTTTGAATAATCCATTCCCATATTTTAACCAGTAAAGACCACCTAGGGCAAAATGGTGAATTCCTCAGATTGAATTATTTGTGCGAGATAAAACCAGTCCTGTTGGGATCTCTGGTGGTCAGTTTCTCTCTAAGGTCTAGAATATGAGTATAATTTATTAGTAGAAGATTGAGTGTTTTCATGAAATAATTCACCATGTGATATCATCGCTCAACTCACCATAAAAAAACCACGGAAGCACTGTACAGCTGTTTCATCCTTGTTAGGAATCATCAGCAGTGCATATCCACCGCACCCGAACTGGGACGCGAACCCGAACAAGGACGAACGATTCTGAGTCGAACGCTCTAGCCATCACGCTACGCAGGCTCTGAATGGTTTGTTGGACTTCACCACGTGATGTTGCACCTATCCGTCACTGATTTGCACGGTTACTGTCCGCTAGCTCAAGCGATCGACCCCTCTGATAGATGACTTCTCTGCACGTAGCCTAAGTACGACGATGAGTACCAGTGTTCCCCTTTCCAATGAAGTGAAGACCTAGGTGCTATCATGTGTGCCTCTACCCACGTCAGAAAAGCAACTTTATTGCTTGTTTACAAGTTGCACTCTGGTTTATACGTAGTTCTGCATAACGAATCAGAAAATTGTCATTGAATGGGAAGAGTAAAATTTGAGACAAAGTAAACGTTAACTAATGTTAGAGCATCCTTCTTTGGCAAGCATCTGAGAAAATCGACCAATTAAACCAATCTCACACGCTTAGTCTCTAAGCCAGTCATGTCCGGTTGATCGACATATGTTTTGAAATAACGGTAACACGTAAAACGTTCCTCTCGCAGGATTTATTACAAACATCGCATATTGTCTACATCAAACGAGTTTGAGATGCAATCAGACGACAAATTTTACCAGTGAAACCACAAAAGGAACTGAAATATTCGATGTGAGGGCAGAACACATTGACCTCGCAGACGAATATAAATGAGTATTGTTGAATAACCTTGAATTTTGTTGTTTGAATTTAGCATAAATTTTGCTCTTTCAAGTACATGGGTTCTTGGAGCGAAAAGATTTATAAAAGCAGACCAAGTTAACTGGCCGACTTAAATTTCCGTATATCTGTCGTGTGGAATGTGTTGGAAGTTCAATTTGTTCTTTTTACTTATCGGTTGCAATGTGATCGAGAATTGTGGTGAGTATTTCCCCTATCTCAGGCACTTTTCAGTGTTACCATAAGGGGCAAATAACACTTGGACAGATTTAGGGTATTTTTGATTGATCTAAGCTTGCAGTTGCATCGGATACACCCAAAGGCGTAATGAGAGACCTGATATTTTTCCGGAACGATAAAATCAGTTCGGCAGAACAGGAATGCCTTGTAATTTGAAACCACAAAAACGAAAGAAATGGTATCGCTAAAAAACCCGGGCAATTTTTATGATTGATACGACAGTGTCTTTCCGGAACGAAGCGTTACGTCCTTATTCGATTCTTCCTTGTTTTGGACACGCGCGTAAGAAGAGACAGAGAAAAGTGGTACATTCTAGGGCATTTGCGTTTGTGTAACAAATTTTACATTCCTGTATGTTTGTCTTGATCAAGTATATTACCTTCTCATTTGGGATTCTCAAACCCCTAGTGGTATTGGATAAAACTTACTCCTCTCATTCATGCTTGGAGAAAGGCATAATTTCAACGTATTCTTGCATTAAGATATGAGAAAATCAATGAGTTGCAGACCGATCTAACAAAATAAATGCCAGAAATGGAATAGTGACGAAAATCGGCCAGAATCACCGCCAACTCATGGGAGCATGACTAGGAATCGCCGAAAACGGGCTTTTTCTTCTAGTCGTGACTTTCCAATGTACTTCGTGAGAAATTCCCAATAAATTGGAACTACAAGTCTTAAGAACTCGTCTGGTTATTTCTAACTATTATAACTATTCACGTCTGTCCCGATCAAGCTGGTCGGATGGAGTGATGAGCTCGAAGGAAGTCCACCGTAGACAAGTGTCAGCCTTATCTAATGGAGACATCAATATGTAAAACTACCGCGGCTATCTACGAAGGTGAAATAACAGTTCCACGTTACTAAATATTTGCATGGATGAATCTACTGATTTCTCCTAGCTGCTCTAAAGTTTTCACGAGGGTCCTTTTACGGTGCAGAATCCCTATTGGTTGGACGGCTCTCGCCTATTGTCGACATATTTCGCAATAGTAGAAAAGTGATGTAATCATCCGTATCACATAATTGTCAGGGCTCGCTCAATGTGTTTAGTAAACATTCTCGGGATTTTTTAGTACGAACTTCAATTTGAACACTGTGATGGAGCGACAATTCACACATGAATGACATGTCATCTGTTGTTCTGAATATACAAGCAGGAGTTTTTACTTAGGGAAAAAGTATGTGAAGAACGTTGTAGCAGTTTGTTATCCCAACCATATTCACACCGAGCAAATCACGTGTGCGCACAAGGTGGCTGGTTTGGACATGAAAATGCTCTGCAAATGTAATTGCCGTGCAATGTGCGGTAATTTCTTGGATGTATTCAAATACTTTTAGGAACGGAACTGCTCTTGTTAGGCAATGGTTTCCATTGCTAAAGTACAGCATCAGACACCATTTTAGCTGTCCTGTACTGTTCCCAAATATGCAGTTTTCACGGCTTTTGTAGTGCCTGATTCCTGTGATCAAACGCGCATCAACTTTCGGGGCTACTCTGCTCATTTTATTGGGAATAGTCAAGTAAATCTATCAGCAGACTGACCTTGTTAATGTCAAATTTGAAAAGTGGCTACTGTTTTCAATGAATGCACGTAGATGAATGGTAATACTAACAAGAAACGTTCTAGAAGGTTACAGACTGTTCATGACACCGTATCAGCGGAGTTTTTCCTGCACCGTAATTTGTCTGGCAAAGTCGGATGCATATTTGGTTTTTGATGACGTTCAACAATTCCCATCAAGGATTTCTGAGAGCTTCCTTGAAGGTAGAGATTACGAATGCTTGGGGAACATCAAAATGATAAAGTTTGTGCAAGACTGATAATTGCACTTAGTTGTTTAACTCTCAGAATATCATGAAGAATCTGTGGAATGGGCGTTTATCTGGCTTATCTTAGTTCGGAACCATGAGTAGTGCAAATCCATAGCGGCCAAACTGATAGGCGAATTCGGGCTGACAGCTGCGAGCCGAGTGCATCAACCACTAGACCAACCAGGAAGACTGTCAGTCGCCCAGGGAATGCCATAACAACACAACAACCGTCCTTTCCTAGTTTTCACAAGCCATCAAATTGTGGCCATTACCAATCTACTTCAGTAATAAGCAAGCAGGTTCGAGTCTGTTTGGTCAGCCTACAGCTTGCAGCCCGTGGTTCTACCTTGGTTTGGGCGAGGTGGACAGGAATCGCTGATTCAAAATTCTCTGTTTAAAAACCTCCACAAATTCCGCTTCGCTGACGCTTAATCGAACTGGTTTGCTTAACTGTCCGCATATGTCTCTCGGTCTGACACGCCTCTTCTTAAAAGAATACCGAAGCAGGTGTTCGATTTGTTCAAAATCAACTCATTCACTATCTTTTCAAACCCAATAGCCGGTAGCGAGGATTAGACTGCCAATGTAGTAGAGATTTTACCGGAGGTTTGAAGGTTCGAATCTGCTCGTCACAAATAATTAATCCATTTTACAAGCTTTATTGAACCGCGGCCCCCTTCTTGGAAGCTTTATGCATTCCTGTACCTGTAATAATAAAAAAACTAAGGGACGAAGGATGAAAAGTCAAAATTTGAATTGAAATGATTTACGAAATTTGTGCTCTGGTACCTCATAGACATTGAAAGTTTATTAAAAAACTGGGGGTTAGTAAAAGGCCTCACCCTGCTAACCCATTCCGTCTTTCTAACTGGACCAAGAGAAGTATTGTTTACAACATAATAAATAATAGCTGGTATTAGTAGTATGTCGAAACATCGTTCTGGTGTAACTTTTGAACAACAATTTACAGGGCGTTTTTCACCTCTCAGTACCGGGTTTGCCAATAAAGGTTTGATAGTCGCGTTTTGCAGTATTCAAAGACACGTTTTAGGATTGTTTTTGGAATTTGTGCTGTTTGGAGAGGATCTCACATAGAAAAGACGTAAGCATGCGTTGCGGGTGTTAGTAAAATCACGTATTGAATAATATTGTAAGGGAATGTTTGCACTTAGAAGCGGATAACGTATCAACTAACTTATACTGTGACAGTAGCATTGTTGGACAATTTCCGCTGTTTCTAACCGGAGTTCGGAACGGTGAACAGTTAACATTTAGTTTCATATTTATCATCGCATCTAAGTTTGAAGACGGGATTGGAAGATGATCAAATTTAGACATGTTGGAAGTGACCCAGTGGATCGGCAGAAGCAGATCTGGATCGATGCGAATTGGATCGTATGGATGTATTTACAAAATAACTTACTTCTGTTAATTAGTGTATGCCCAGTCCGACTGAAGATTTAATCCGGAAGCACTTGCATCGGGGAAACTCAGCTTGGCTATTTGCAACCAGTTTCAAGAAACTGTAGTGATTTCTTGAGACAGTTTTTCGTGCATTCTCACTAATGGACTAAACTAGCAAATATTGCCGAGCTTCCCTTGCGGTGGTAACTGGGCCTCATTTCGTCACTGATCGGCCTTGCCCAACATTCATGGGACCTGCCGCTCAGTGGGAGAAGTGGAGACTTCACAGTTAACTGTAACTGCTCAGAAGAGGTCACCTTGCTTAAGTGGTTCGTTTGTTAATATTGTGGATTTTTTTGCCTTGTACCTTCTGTCATCTATTTCTAACTGAAAATATGCAGTGTTTTTGGGAGGGATGCAGAGGTCACATGGAGAAGCTGACTCTCAGCAAGGGAATTCGAACCGGGACACAAAGCTGGTCACTTGATCACCACCGGTCAAGAGGTTGCCGAAGTTTGATTGTGTATCGACTACTTGGATTACAAACAAAGGGTTTCACTGCACTCGCTTTTTGCAGCAACGTTGTCCGTCTACCAGAGAAGTCTGTCGCTTTATTAACAGTCTCTGGCATAATCAAGGCATGTGATAACTGTTTTTATACAACTTTGTGGTCGCAATTACCAACCTTTGATAGACAATCAAAGTAGCCAAGTTTTCGCACTCCATGTTCAAGCCCACTCTCACACGATACACGTGCCCAGCCATTCTTTTCACAAAGGATGGGATAACTATAAACTGAGTGCTTTTGTAGTATTATCTATGGATTAACTTTTCTGCTGCATAATCTATCACGTCAACCTTACGGAGACAAATATACAGTTTGTGCCAACCATTTATTCTGAGTAAGGAACAGCTGACTCCGAAAGGATCAAAAACGTATTCACCCATAGTGCCTGTACTGGAATTCCGAGTTTAAGACTGTAGGGTAACCGGGAGACATCATTGCATTTCGACGAACGGTGAACTTTACGATAGTCAAACTAATGCACAAACGATTTTCGCTTTAGCCTCTAGGTGACGGTTATAAGTTGTTTGTGAAGATTTCTTTGTTTGAATAGATAGAAAGCAAAATAAGCAAGGCCAAATAAAAATCGGTATCTAATTTCTCGGATGTCTGGAATGTTCATTTGTGACTAGGGATAACATATTTTATCCAGGTAGTAAGTTTGCCATTCGTGAAATGATAAATTCGTCAAGTCCATGGTCAATCTTTAAGCAAATGGAATTGTGTATTTTGAGGCAGGGTTACAGGAAAATTAATAGATAAAATGAACTAGGTCTTCAGTTTTCTGAATTGGCTTTTGACTGCACTTTCCTCACATGAATCTCAGGCTGATTCTACACACCGGGATCACCGAATTCGAGTATTTAATTGTAATGATCAAGCTGTGAACATCTAAAATGTCAAAATGGGGTCGTGAGTCCTGTTGCTCCCTTGAATAGCTGACTTTTCTACTTATCGGTCATATGCTGTATCCATTCCACTTCTCGAAAATGCCCTACGTCGTGGATTCAATGAAAGTCAGGGAGTTGACGAAATGCGCTTTCTAGTGGAGCATTTCGAACGTCGCATGAAGGTTTTAAGCCGGGGCAATAAGAACTTGAAATCGTATTATTTGCTACAGTGTCACCCAGCCTCCGTCCTGACTAAAGAGAATTATCGAGGCAAGCTTGTTATAATGTCTAATTAGATTGGGGCTCCAGTGTAATGCCCTCCGAGTATAAAATTGACCGTTTGACTTGAGGTTTGTGAGTGGAAAGTGCACCCTGGACTGCGGTAGTTCCCACAAATTGATGCCAGTGCCGTACGCTACTTATGAGTAACCATAATATAAACACGCATACGTTAGTATTCTTTCCGGTCCATCCCAGTGACTTAAAGAACAAAAAAATTGGTGGAAAAAGCAGACAGACATACTCAAATTAATATGCTTCTGTTGCTATTGTTTTATTTAAAGAACCAAAGGCCATTCTCCTTCTTCCTTCTCCCCAATTTAGACGCGCAAATTGAATGTTACGTCTGTGATCAATGTCTTCAGCCGTTCAGTACAGCAGCCGAGAGAGTGACCTCACGCAGAGATTGCCAATTCTGCAAGGTATTCCAAAACTATCATTAGTGGTTGAATTATCCAGCCTGGAAATACCATTTTGTGATCGTCAATTTTAGCCTCAGCTAACACGTCATTGCTAACTTAGTTTGAAATTAAGATACTATGGAGCGTGAAATTTAAATGCTAATCCCACTAGCCAGCGGTGACCAAGCGGATAAGGTCATGAAATTCGCGGGTTCACATCCTCTTACCACCGCCCAAGTTCCCTACTTGTCAACCTCCTTTTATCGCAACCCACTTCCTGAAAAATGATGTAAACTGTTATTTCATTAATAAAAGAATTAAAAAAATAGAAGCGAAAATAGATAAAAAGAGAGAGATTACGAATAGAAATGGTACCAAATCAATCATTTGAAATTTTGTTACCCATTCACTTGAATTTCCGATGGTGGCGTTATTCTCAGTGAGTTAAAACCATAAAAACGCCCTTCAGCTGCTTCATTTTGTCGAGATAAGTCAGAGGTATGAAATAAGACAATGAGTCTAATACTCTGCATATTATTCATGGAAGATTATTGCTCTATTTGCGTCTGAGAGAATGTTTGTTCATAGTACAGTTAAGACAGTGATAAGCTATTTTTACCGAGCTTGAATTTGGTATGTTTCGTACATCGGTTCTCAGAGGTGCCAAACTTGGCTTCTAGTTTGCAGACTTTTCGACACCAACTGAACTGACATCATCAGTGCATAAACAATGACCCCTCCCTTCACTTGTATCACTGGTAAGGCTACCCGTCATTTGACCCTGACCCTCTATATATCAACTTCGGAGGTTGTTGTGGCTGCGACCTTGGACTGACAGTGTAAGTAATTTTAGCAATGTTACTAATTTAATTAGTGTTTGTTTTTGAGACGTTTTTTGATTGGGCAGGTTGTTAGATATTGTGACCTCGAACTGAATCAGCTTGATTCAGGCTTTGGTTTTAACAAGTTGCATGTTTGGTTGATGAAATTTCCTGGCGAGTCTCATGCTTCCAGAAACTTTATTAAATATCTTGTCTTCGTTTTTTTTCTGTAGAACAAACCGTACCCAGACTGGATGCATTTCCTCCCGCCTGATAACGACAAAAGTATCATCAGCCTATCTGATCGAAATCAGTGGCTATACCTACAATAGTGCAATGTTATCATGAGCTTCTGCAACACAACAAGATATTTTTGACCTCGCAAGAGTTTCATTTTATCCGTTTACACATCTCCTCGGCATTTTTGCACCATGAGCATTAGCATGCACTGTAAGCCTATTCACTTTAAGATAATTCTCACCCAATTTATCTGATAGATGAACATGTTCGACCCCCTTCATTACTGGCTAGGGCAGTGAGGCACACGGAACTGGACCAAACATGGAATTTGTTAGAACTTAAGCCTGAAATGGAATGGTTGGCATCGGTATCTTGGGCTCTGACTCAAGCTGTTCCGATTCGAGTTTGCAATATCTAACTACATGCCCAATTGAAGGAGGTCTCAAAAACAAACACTAATTAAATTAGTAACATTGCTAGTTCAAAGTCGAAGCCACAAAAATCTCCGAAGTTTGCGTATTGTCGGGTCAAGGCCGAATGTCGGGTAACAGTACTATAGATACAAGTAAAGGGAAAAGTCATTGTTTACGCACTGATATCAGTTCAGTTGGTGCTGAAAAGTTTGCAATCTAAACGTCAAGCTCAACGATCATGACCGTGCGGAAGCTAACAACATGAACTATGACACAAACAAAATCTGATGCAAATTCTGTAACACTATAATGATTTTCACGAACATTTTTGTCGATCGTCTTCGTAGATTCCAATTAGTACCTCGGCAGACAGTGATCTGTCTCATATTTCGATTCCATTGATCTGATTTCCTACTGGAAATTTAAAAACATTGCTGCCAAAAGCGAATGGAATACAAACCTTGTAAACTTATATCAGATATTAGGAAATTAGTACGCAGATTGAATCCCTGGCTGTGCTCGTAGCTGCAAATGGCTGACAGTTGCAAGCAGGCGGATTGGTTTTTAAGTTAGCAACACTTCATACAAATACTGGATGGGCGACTGTTTTACGAAGCGAAATATTTGTATCTCGAATCTGAATTTTCGATCGATTCATTGTTGATACTTCTTGAAGAATCTTGTCCTGAAGAACATATTGCTTCATAGAATATATGCATTTATATATACATGTGTACGCATATATAGAAGTAGTAAGTTGTATCTGGATGAGTGAACAAAATTCGCCCGAGAGCGCACGAGCGTTTTCGCGGCTAGTGTCGCTCGTCAGGTATGCGTACCCGGTGCTCTCTTGCCCAAACATCCACATACTTGCACACTCCGAATTGATATATCTCACCAGAATCGAATCTGTAGTATCAGGAATTTGCATGGAAGCTCTTCATCGAAGAGTCCACAGAAGAATCACGACTGCGATTCGTTGATAATTCTTTGTCAGTCGGGCTGAGCCAACCTTAGGAACGAGGACAGAATACCCCAGAATATAGATATGTATACATAGAAGTGGTAAGTAGTATCTGGAAGGGTGAACCATATGTACGTATAATTATATATATACCCTAATAAATGTTAGTTGGCTTGTCCTTTAGACAACTTTTAAAATTTATAGAATGCATGTTTGTACCTAAAGGTTTACCAAGATTGAGTTTTGCTCGGAATGTTTTGAAAGGTGGAGGAAAATGTGAAAAGCGAGAGCGCAATTTTTATCACGTGAATTACCCTGCAATTTATTCATGAGAAACGTTCATGCTGCTAAAAGAAACCTTGAATATCTGCATACTTGTCCGGCTGAATTTTGCTATTGGAAAACAAACTCTTATGGAATGAAATGGGAACCATTTATTCACGATTTCTGCAATAGAAAGATAAGGATGGATGAAACAGTCCCGGAAAGAGTGCATCTCTAGTTTAGAGAGGAATTTTAACTGTTTTTGTCAATGAGATTTAGACACGAAAACTCTGGTCTATCTCAGCAGTTTCCAAGGACTCCCCTTTGAGTGAAAGGCATGTGCCATGTCCCGTTTCTGACTGGTAACAGCAGAAAGCTCCTAGTGCAACCAATTGCCTATTCTGTTAAATCATGGCGCTATTGAGAAAAATTTTCTGAGTGGAAAACATCATGTCAATAACTGTAGTGCTCCTCTAAGTGCAATGGATAGGAGCAATTTTTACGTTTATTGATGATTCTGCATAATCCACGACAAAGAACCTGTGTTTCATGAATTATTTCAGAATTGTCTTTCACAATTATGTACGCAGTTTCTTGATGATCAAGTGAACTTTGCTTAACGTCCACACCTATACAACAAGGTATCCATTTGCGGACCCCTTTAAAATTAACAGATCTAGACAACAGTCGGTTTCTTGCTTGTATTTCAGTCACGCAACGAATACGACCGCAAAGGAAATCTGCTACTCTCCGTCAAACAGTGCGTTCAACAGGAGTCAGTCTGTTCGAACCTGATTAGTACGGATAGAAACAAAACTGTGCAGGAAGAATGCTGCCTGGCTCATTTGTGTAACTCTGAACCGCGAATGGTAACCTGCTCGGTCATCTTTCTCGGTACAATTGTGTTAAAATCGTCAATTTCGTGAGTGGCTAGGCATACGGATGAATGCATGTCTGTCCCAAAGCTTGACAGTTAAAAAATGTACTTATTATTTGTTCCCTTTTTTAATAAACTGACGTGATCAATCGGCGAAACCGTTTGGCCGTGTTCCCATCCTGATAATCGTTTTGCTCTTCACCCCACCCCATTTCAGGAAATACAACTCTACTCTATAGATAATTTCTGACGCAAATTCTTTCTATGCCGTTTAGAAAACTCAAATCCGAATGCTTCTTGCTATAAGATCCCCAAGATTGACAAAAGGACGGGTGTTCTATAAAAGGTATGTGTAGCACTTAAGTGTCGTAATGATCATGGCCAGTAAGTTCACAGAATAGAAGCCCATAACTATACAGACCATATGCCAAATACTTGTTTGTAATTGTCGTGGATAAAAAGGAGTTTTAAGCTAATCGGGTGTTACGAGAAGTTCCGCGTACTGACAATTTCGATCAGAATGATGGCCGAAATTCCACATACCCATAGCCATTCGGTTCACAGTCAAAATCGGATAGGTGCAACATCATCTTGCGGTGAAGTTCAGTAAACCGCTCAGAGCCTGCCCGGTAGCGTAATGGCTAGGGCGTTCGACTCAGAATCGTTCGTCCTTGTTCGGGTTCGCGTCCCAGTTCGGGTGCGGTGTATATGCACTGCTGATGATTCCTAACAAGGATGAAACAGCTGTACAGTTCTAGTGCTTTCATGGTATCTTAATGGTGGGTTGAGCGATGATATCACATGGTGAATTATTTCACGAAAAATTGGATATCACCAGCTAGTTCTAAATGGAAACATTGTTGGTCTTCGCTTGTGAACAAAAGCGAATGCACTGATTGGGACAATGTATGCAGTACGGTGTTTGAAAGCAGTAAATTTCATCTTCAACCTGATATAACTAAATCGCACAACTGTAAGGCAAGCATGAAAGACTAAGCCTTCAGTAATACCACAAACATTTTGGGTAGGATTAGATCAAAATGCAACTTGAAAAATACCTTAAAGAAAATATTGGCAATGAAATGGGCAGTCAGCATAGTTGCACCGTCACAGAGAATGTCAGTAATCAGGCCGATAGGTCATGGAAGGCACCCAGCCGGTGATGACAGCCTAACCCGAGGAGTTTGCATCGTACAAACACTTAGATCACATTTGTATAGTGTTGTGCTAAATACAATTCTAATTTACCATGAAAAATGTCACGTGATCGTAAAATTCACTCCGGTCAAACCATAGACGAAGTGGACAAAAGATGGACAAGTAGAAAAGGGAAAAAACTGATTTGTCAAGACGAATAACACCAGTGAGAAAGAAAAAAATGACTGCGTCTAGTATAACTAAACTTATTTGTGCATACTCAAACGTTCTTAATATAACAGCGATTAAAGTTGAAATGGATGACCAAGAAAACGATCTATTAATTCAGAATCAAATATCGAAATACAAAGAAATAATCGTAAAATGTTTGATTAAAGATCAGCCATTTCGTAAGAAACATTTCGCCAACGAAGTATGCGGAAGAAGGATGTTCAGGTGATAAAATGCTATTCCGGAATCGATGGAATGGCATTGTCGACATGGTGAGTTTTTGAGGAATCAGTGAAGCAAATAAAGTCAGCTACTTTGATTACCAAACTGAAGGCACCGCGATTGCAACGTGTGTATTCGTACGCTGTCATTTCCACTATTTATCATTACGCGGATCAGAGGGCGTTGGCTGTCATCTCATTTGGTTCCGGTGGCGTTGTTTAGCTTCTAAAAAATACCAACTAACTGCGCACGGTCATTGGGAATCCGTAGAAGGGACCGTTGGCAAACATGGATAGTTTTGGGAAGGATTACTGTTCTGGAACAACAGCAGTTTCTTGGGCATCGAAAGGCCTCAGCAAGTGTGGTATTTTTTCCGCACTCTGTATTCCTACAACAGAATCAGAAACTGTCCTGTGTAGTGTCGTTTCGTCTGAATTTACAGCGGTGCAACTAAAGTGTGCCCCAATTTTGACTAGCGATTGTAAAACTTGCCTCGAGAAACACTGCCCACGGTAGTCGAAACGTTGACGCATTATATCTACCAGCAACGCTTTGTTATTAGCGCTGTATCATACACAATTAAAACCAATACATGGCGCATCGATTTTTCGATACACTCCTTACATCACTTGGCAATGATTGCATCACTTCATAAGCCTATACATGAAGAAGCTGAATCAACTGCCCAAATATAGTTAAAATTCCATGATAAATTAATATAATGAACTGAAGCATTTGCTACATGGTTGTCATTAGGACTGAACAGTCAAACCATTACCTACTGAGAAAGTCAATTAAGAACAACGAAACCAGTTTTAACCAATAACTTTAAGTAGTTTTGAAAATCATCAATAAAAACAAAATTTCGTTCTAGCTTTTACTAAAATATTATGGCATAAGAGGTTTTTGATTATATGATGCTAATTGATGTTAGACAGATTTAATCACCAAGCGGTAGGAAAGCCGAACTTATCAGTGAGAAAGGATGAGTTGAGGTGACCCTGCTTCATCTGGTCTCTTTGGGGTCAAAGGTAGTACAGCTCTATCGTACGCGGACTGAGACGCGAACACCAGGACGAATGACTGCGAGTCAGACTTGTGCTGAAATGACTCATGCGGTGAAGTTCAACAAACCGCTCAGAGCCTGCGCGGTAGCGTAATGGCTAGGGCGTTCGACTCAGAATCGTTCGTTCGCCAAGGGTTCGCATCCCATCTCGGACGCGGTGTATATGCACCGCTGATGATTCCTAACAAGGATGAAACAGCTGTACAGTTCTAGTGCTTCCATGGTATCTTGATAGTGGGTTAAGGAATGATATCACATGGTGAGTTATTTCAAGAAATAACTCTCCGACAGAAATTATGTACCTCAAACCATTTGGAGTGAGTGAATATAAAGAAATAATGTAGGCGACCGTTGCAACAGTCAGAGGAATAATTGTACGCGCACCAGTGCATGATCAAAAGAGAATTGAACAGGGAACGGCGGAAGAACAACTGGATGCAATCTTTGAAAGCACTTCACCGAGGAGCAACATTGCCGAACATGAGAATGCCATTTACACTTTGGCTGTATCTCTCACTTGAGGGATTTTATTTTTCTCCAAACCGAAATTCTAACCGATTCTGACTGTTTCTTTGTCCGCCCTATGCCGTTTAGTCCCCAGAACTTGAGTTGGGAATCACGCTGATATTTTGGGCTCATTTTATCAACCAATAAATGAGGATGGAATAGAACTACCAGAGGACGTTTTTCCGAATATTGTGCTAGAATAAGGCAATTAACTGTCACTTCGTAGGGGATCCTGTTTAGACAATCTTGTCGTAATTTACCGGTCTGATTTTGTCTGATTTTCATTTCGGCCACCGAGTCATTAATAAAATAAAGTCCTTGGGAAGCCTCACTTGCTTGCTACCTGGCGTTGATATTGATTTATTGAGAGCTTCAAAAAGGTATGGAAATTAGACACTGAGACCATATTCCTGTGATTAGCAAAATCGATTTGCTGGCCAGTCTAAGATGTTTCGGAAAGATTTCACCCCGACTGCTATAGCCCCTTTTTGAATAATACTGGGCATTGGATATCGTTGATTCCTACTCTCAGTGGTCTGAACTTCACTTCACAGCATCCGCTGATGCTCAGTCCATCACCATCTTGTTGTTAAAAGATGGTTCAATATTGTGAGACATCGACTAGTGCACTTGAATTTAGTTCATTGCTGGGACGCTCACCTGATGGTTTTAACGATTAGGACGTCGCACTCGCCGGCTGTACACAGACATCCATTATCGAATGAGTTTGCACAGAGATATACTTTAAAACTAAATGTAGTATCGATTCATTCGACTGATCACCGATCTGAAGTGCTCAGAATCCGCAGATGTAACCAGTCAGTGTGGAAAAGGTTTACGACTCACATCCGGGATTAAGCGGGGATTAACCACTCATCAAATAGTAGAAATTTCGGACATTAAAGATGGGTCAATAGAACGAAGACATGTTGATCAAATTTACTATCATGTGTCTGACACCAATGGTAATACAGACAATAATCCATGTTCTAGACCTATTGGTTCTGACTTGGGTGCGTATAACGAAATAGAACGCCTAGTTGTATAGCCAGCCAGAGACTAAAAACATTCTGAATCTATTCGAGCTATGACAGATGTGATGACTGTCCATAAAATAGTTACTCGTTCATTTCCTTCCATATTTCCACCTGTCATGTGATTCCAGTACATGACCTTGAATTGTACAAGTATACGAATTTGATCTGGATCATGAGCGTACCTGATTCTTTCCCAAATGCATTCTATCCATTCTGCACAAAAACTGCGATCCCATTTGGCAACTAGTGAATCTATCAGTGAAGGTAATTATGTATTTTCGCACTTTCTGCTTCGAGCCATTCTCGTTATGTGACAGCATTTTTTACTTCTAAGGTGGGAAACATTTCAAACAAAGCTACATCGTTATCGAGACGGTCTTGAAAAATTTCTAATTTATTTGCTCATTATTTGATTAGCACAGCATCAGTCTCAAAATCCGAATCAGACAACTGATTGCATTAACAACTATCAACATCAATATTCTCAAATGGGACAGTGATATCGCTATGGTTACCAAAAGAATAAGGTTGATGAGAAGCGACTAGATGGAGGAGTATTTACCGACACCACTTAGTTTGGTGAATTCGGGCGGAAGACGATAGTAATCACGGACTAAGCTTTTGGCATACGAGGGCTGGAAAGGAAAAATGAAACATTCTGGCATGGATTCCATTAAAACTTAATGTCAGAGAATTGTACGATCGATTTTGCTAACGTACGAAGACAAAAAGACTGTGAATTTGCAGGAATCACGTCTGTATTCTAAAACTTGGTTTGATTATCACGCGTACTTTTTCCATGTACCAGATCATCGCCCAAGAATAATATTTGCGAGCAGTTTAGATGCAATGCCATCCCGACTGATTTCTTTGAACTCTTCACAGGCAGACACATATTTTTTTCTAAATTCATCAGAATAACTGATCCTCAGTAGCTAATCTGAAACTGCTTTCAGATCTTGATGCTAAAACTTTGCCATTATCTCTGAAAAAGAAACGAAGAAACCTCACCTGGTTCTGCAGACTTATGCATTTTCAAGAATCCCACCTTGCAGTTGACCTCTTACTCTGAAAAAGGGCTGATAAAGGTCTACATGATGTCACTTGAAGGCGGACAAATAGGGTTCGCTTTGATATTCCCTAAAGTATTCCATCTAAATCTGCAGGCGGGTCTATCGAAAACCTCAATGATATCTGGTTTATCATAGTCAGTACTTCTTATCGGTCGATACGGGTAGCAGCAGCCGACGATGGCCACAGACTTTCCATTTAGCCACATTTTTTCAGAAGAAAGTTTGGTTGTGGTCATCTTGCAGGCATTTTTTTGGGCTGTCAAAGTAGAATTTTGTTATCCGGTGTGTGTGTGTGTGTGTGTGGAAACTGTGGAATGAAGCAGGGAATCCAATCTGGAGGATATCCATCGTTTGTGTGGTCGAAGTGACTCAGAATTCTGCGAGAAAGGGGGCGCTATATGAAGGGTATCTATGATCCGGCCCCATTATTTCTTAGGACTTTGGGTATTTGCTTTTCCTCGATACTCCTCAGACATCTGATGTAGAATCTCGAATAGCGGCCATCGCCTTCAGGCAGCTATGTAGTGCTTGCGGTATTTGCGGGCAAGTATATGCAAAATGAACATTGATCGACTTGTTCGATTGACTTCAAGAAACAGAAGCACTCGGTTGATTCAGGCTACCCTCGAAGAGCAGTCATCTAACCGATGGGAGTAAAAGTCTTTGAAGGCAAACGAAGCCCCAACTGAACATATCCTTGCTTTTGGGGAGACTGTCAGCGGAGCACCGCTAGGAACATTTTATGGCTGGAATGAACTTGAATGGAGTGAACTTCGTAGTCATTCCAAACACGTGAGATGACATGTGAACCTTCTGGTCCTTGGCAAAAGGTCACTGAGGCGTCAAAACTACCAGTAACACCCAAGCCCACCAAGAATATTACACTCTCAAGTAATCAGCAGAACTCATGTTTAGCCTTAGGAAGACTAGTCAACGTGCGCAAGCATAGACATTATGAACAAGCTTCGAAGTTTTAGTCTATTAACGTTCACAAATCCAAAACCATTCAGCTAACTTCTGCATAGATACCATACCAGCAATGCAAGCTTATTTCGTGCTTGCATGATCCTGATACCGGCATCGCCGAAAACACTAGAAACCAGATCATGAAACGCTTCAGGTTTAAAAGAGCTTACCGAGTTTGTGTCTAGAGTACCGGGGGTAACGGAATGAGGAGAATATCGGATACGTGGTCTGTAGACAACGTTTACCTGTATGAAAAGTTTTTGATCACTACGAAGAACACACCATTAGCTTACTCAAAATATGGTACACGCTGATCGACGCCACTGAAGTCGCCATTTAAGAGACACTTTTGCCAAAGCTTGGTTCAAACAAACTTTGCGAATGCCAACACCATAGCGTCCGTTTTTCCGCGAGAATCGCTAATTGGTCCTTTGGCTTAAAATCTTCAAAATTCTCAACATAATGGAATGTCCACCCACGGTAGGTGACCAAAGCAGGCGAGATCAGGTTTCTTCATTTGTGTTAGGCAAGGCCGTTGTAGTTTGCACGCTGCCATTGCTTTTTTGATAGGCAAATTGGTGTTCCGCTATCGGATCCATTGACACCACGCATCCAGCGTAACAAGTTGAACGGTGTGGGGTATCATGTTTGAGCTGCAGGTTCACCACGTTGGTGGAGCAACTGCTACTCGACAAAGTCCAATGGGGCTGATAACTGTCGACAGACCATTAAGATTCGACTGAAGAGAGAGAAATTTGACAGGAAAACTGATTCCATCTCTCTTTACTAAAGTGGCTTTGCCAGTGGTTATTTAATTGGCCACCGTGACCCAAATGCTTCTCACGCAACAGAATATTTGCAACTGAACTAAAGCTGTCCTCCACCCGATGACCTCCTCACGTATGGCTTTATATTTGACTTCAGGTAGCGCCATCCTGTGTAGCTACTTAGACCTTAAGAGTCAGGAAGCCGTCAGGTGAAATCAAAGTACAACATTGCTGGATGGAGAGCACTACTACAATTAGTTATCCAGTGGAAGAAGTAGCGAAAGATGCCAGATGCATAAACAACCAATACGACATAAATTATCTGGCACCACGAAAGCAAATTGAGCACTGAATCATAAGGGGTTTTTTTCTGCCCCACGTATTGGGCATGTGCTCAGCTGGACACGTAAACACACATCCAAGCACGCCAAATGTTCGCAATAGTCAAATTACACAGAAATTGTTTAACAAAATCGTTACCAGTGCTAGCTCGGTACACGTATCATCAACAAGTACACCTATTTTCCTCTGAAGGTTGACTACGGAGATTCTGTGGACTTACCGGGCAGTCAAAAACTGTAACATCCGCGCTGAAAACACAATGGTTATTCTGAAAAGGAGCATCGAATGTGGATCGACTTGGAGGTACCAATAATCCCATAAGCCTGCACACACACGCACACACGCAGAAATTTCGACTTCTTGTCCTTGTCCAAAGAAACCTAACATATTTGTTCTTCCACGTTGACCTAACGAAATTAACACGGGGTTTACAATTTTCCTGAACTTTGGAACTTCCGTACTTGGCAGCCCTGTGTTGGCCACGGCCCCCTTCCTGAAAGAATATTGTAAACTGTTATTTAATTAATAAGAGAACTAAAAGATGAAATATAAACATAGGAACTTAAGGCATTCTTTATTTCTATACACCAAATGTATTCTAGTTAGCCTCGTTTACTTTATGAGAAAATAGTACATTGCCTACCCATTGCATTCATCCCTTTATTCCCTCCTTTATGTATTTGAGAGTTTGTTCAACTTTTATTGAATACATGACATGGTCTCATTTGTGAGGATAGTGCATACCGTTCGCGGTCATTACTCAGATTACCTTAATCAATACACTGAGCGAAAAATCTCGGAAAAAATATCAAAACCAGTGAGTAACCTGAAGAAGGAGATCAACGCGAGAGATATGAATCTATGCAGGCAGAACTATTCGTGTCTGCTTAAATAAGTTGTTCCCGCTGTAGGCCGTGGGGACGACGAGTGACAGTGAACTAAGGGCACAGAAAAGATGGACAACTGACGAGTCATCAACACAAAAGAATGATTCACTCATTTATCTTCAAAACAAAGCAACACAAACGCCAACAGCTTACCTGCTAAATCACCATTACTACTCAGTCGTACTTAAGCTATAACTCAGCAATCGCAATCTCAGCTGCTGACAGAATCAGTGCTATTCTGAAGAAGAACAAGAAGAAGTATTGAAAAGATCCCGTTTCTCAGTTTCAGTGCACCTGCGGGGTTAGTTACGCAAAAAGTTTGACAACACCGGTTCCGAATGATAATGAAGAACATAATCAGTACTGACATTTGCAAGGAGCAGATGACACCCTGTTGAACACAATATAGCAGACCGCTCAAAAGTGAGCGATGTCTACGGTGACTCGAACAGGTTAAGAGCAGAGAGCATACTATTTGTTGTTAATTCTTTGCGTGTCCGTGTGCAGATCATGTTCGATCGGAATCACGAGGGAAAATGAAAACAATGGACAAAAAAGAATTAAAGAATAAGAAACAATTTCCGGAGTTTAGCGTACATGGTAGCTCTTCCATTGCCCCTCCGCACGTCATCGACTGTCTATCGGAATCGATGTTTTTGTCGTGCACTTGATCCTATCCCGTTGCTCATACCAAAGAAGAGTATTGATTTAGGAGATCCTACCGCGAGCCTCTTGCCAAATGGTCCAAATTTCAGGTCAGTAGAAAGATATGAACGTTTAGTTACCTAATTTAGACTGCTGACTGCTGATCTTGTGAGGGCTAGACATTCTGAGCGCTTGGTCCACTGCCCTGCCACTGATATCGGTGAGCACACGGCTGTGTGCTTGGTAGGCCGCCCGTGGTTGATTTGGAATCAAGATCTAGTCGGACTGTTCCAGACTGATAACCAAAGTCCAGTCAACCCGCTGGAGGGAGCCAGATACTCACTTTCGTCCTTTCACTTCTGAAGGAACACCAGGAATGCGAGAACTCATCGTGCAGGGCTTTTTCAGAAGAGGCCATTTGGAAGGAGGAACATTTGGCAGGATTTCGAGAGTCTGGGACGCATATCTCCGGTCATACTGAGGTAGTTGGACGAGCAGGTAGCTCATATACGCTGGAAATCGTTGAAGCCATAAGTACCCTTAGTCCGAGGTCAAATTTGTGCGCCAGACTTAAGCATATCCAAGCGACCATAAAATTTTCGTTGTAAAAGACTGAGGTGATGTTCGAGCACAGTGGACTTGCGGAATCGCAGCCAGTTGATGAAGTAATGTAACCAACAGCCATATAACAACACTAAGAAATCCCTAGACCTTCCGCTGAGGTTGTTTTTGAAAATGGAATTGGAGTACACAATTAATTGGACGATACAAATTTCCAGTTGTTTTATGAGTTAGCAAAATGTAGTTTAAAATTTCCCCATCTGAATGTGTGACTTTTGCGAAGACTGTGGACATTATTGCCAAGAAGAAGCTTTAATGGTCGGTTTAATTGCTGTGGAGACTGACGGAGATCGAGAAATTTCCAGGCGAAATTTAAAATCCCTTTCATGAGACGAAAATGGTCTGCACTTAGTCCGGTTGTAGGTCATTGTATGCTTGTCATTCTTACCAAGTGAAATGATGGAAATGAGGTACAAAAAGTCTGGTGTTTCGCAAAAGAGCGCACAGTAAATGATACACAGTTTACAAATTTTCTCTGGTAAGAGGATCCGAACCCGCGACCCATACGTCCAAACAACACGAACTTATCCGCTTGGCCACCGCCCTTCATTAGCAGGAAAAAAAAATAAGTCGAGTCAATCGGCCCTTTTATTACTAAATTATAACGTCGCTCTCGACAGCTACTACTATGATCTTAGCAGTTGTCGGGAAACCTAGAAGCTTTTCAAAAGTTGCCGTATTGAACATGTACCATTGTCTTGTTTTCTAGCGAGCCGCGTCATTTTAGAGATTTCATTGCATGGATGCGCAGTACTTATGACTTCTAAACAGAAACACTGGTGGGTGCATATTGTGAGTTACTTGGACCGTAGTTGGACCCAGTATTGATGAGGCTTTCCCGAACCTTTATTTCAGGCTATAAAATTGAGGTTTTAAGTCGAAAGAGAAAAAGTAAATCCGGCTAGCTTATATTCATCAAATTACTTTTAATTCATCCCATTCCTCCGAGGATTCCTTGAAGAGACGCACAAAAGTTTGCTTTGGTACTGAAAAATCGCCTCGGAGCCATTTTTGCTCAACCAATCGGGGGAAAAAGAATGCAAAGGGACTGTAATTTGCAGACTAGCAATTCAGATAATGAAAAACTTTAATTTATTCAGCGATGAAAGGTAAAAATTCTAGATGGTGTATCTTTAAGTTCCTAGCGTATCATTATTCAGTACAATTTCTGAGCTCCAATCAAATTGATGCTCGTCAGAATCAGTCAAGCTTTGTAGATTGTCTTTGATTTACAGCTCTCGACAGAAATGCCATTTATTAGGCAGAAACTGATCTATTTTTAGTAATATTTTTGGGGTATCTTAAAGTTTATCAGCGCTCGTTAACACTCATTTGTAAAGCATTGAAGTTGAGCCGGCTGCTTTGAGTAACATCAGAGATCTTAGAAGCTGAGGTATTCGAATAATTGCTGGTCACTCCAGAATCCAATTCCCATCCTAGCCAGGTTACGTGGACATCGCTGGTTTTTCCCAGACATGAAGATAGGATCTTAACAAGGTTTTTGAATTTTACCGATGAGCGGCAAATAGTACTAGAGTGTTGGCAGACTCTGAAGTAAGTGCGAAACTTTTCCACCTTTTTTGACTTCGTTTATTAATGAAATAACAATGTATACTGTTTTCAGGAAGGCTGTTAACTGGGAAGTTGATCGATGATGAGAGGACCAGAACCTGCGACCTTCTTGTGTGCATGTCACAAACTTACCGGCTTGACCACCGGCGATTACTTGGCGGACCGTAAGATGTTGGGAGTTCGCAAGAGTTTCGAATCCGAGTTCTGAAAATTTTCAGATAGCATTCGCTTAGGAGTGGAAGTGAAACTGCAACTAGCCTTCTCCATTTCCTTGGGTTTCCACCTGCTTCTCAAACGATACTGTATCATTTTAAATTGCAACATATAATGTATTCATCATAACGAGTTCTCTGTGGGTGTTGTAAAGAGCGGACAACTCGGTTAGATTTACAGAGTGTTCTCAAGAAGGTTTTTTTAGTTAAATAACACAGTAGTATTACTCAACTAACCGTGGTCAGTGTCTCATTCTTCGTGTTTACGTGTGTCTCTATCCGCCTTGCATTACTGTTAATGTTGGTGTCTAAGAATCTGATCGAAATCGATCCACGTACAAATCCTTCTTTACGGATGATCTCCCCGCTCGCTAGTGGTATGTTTTGAGCCCTATTTTTACGCTTGTCGATCGCTGGTGTTAGCATTGTTAAAATGCATTCACCGACGTCTGTGTGCTTTGAATTACAGTTCCACGTTTCTGGTGTTCTGGCGTCCCGCTTGTTTGCCGTCGATTAGGGGATGAAAAAAACAAACAAAGAAAACGCGTTCAAAGATTCTTGATGTGAATTCGTTGTTACGGGACGATATTCTAACTGAACTATTTTGTCAAAAATGCTGTGCCCCTACAACCTTTGCGACACTGGCAAAATCGAAGTAATTTCCAACCATAAAATAAATGTGGATAAATGTTAACTGAAGTAAAGAGTTCGGGGTATTTTTTTACGCAAGACTCAGGGAAACTTACTATCTCCAAGCGATCGTGAACGATCTAGACGTGAAGCTTGCATGCTACATCAGCATTACATTTGAGCGCGTTTTCGAACATGACTGAAAAATGGGGCATTGCGGGGCTACTTGCAGATCTAGGAATTAGGTTTATCAATGGAAGGCAAAGAACCGGCAAAAGTCGTTCGTTTTATCGCGAAGGACGTCGCCGGGAACAAGGTGTCCAAGATTAGGCACAATGGAAACGGAGCTTTAATAACAATCCATTTATAAGCAATCTATCATTGTGAATCGTGTTCATGCAGAGATTATTTACTCAGTCTGATTAGTACCAAATTAAATTCCGGAGTAAAAAGCTGACGCGGTTGCAGTGCTTACGAGCTATCAACGAGCATTTCAATGTCTGTATGAAAATTCCGTTGGCTGCTCGGTTGAATGGCAACATTAGTTCAATATTGGCAGAAGTATCCTGATTAGAGACTAAGAGAATGGCTAAGCGAATTGCACATGAGCTGGACCGAGCTTAGCCCCACGGAGAGTGTAAAGAGCAATCCCTCAGTTTCTCAGGTTATCGCAGTTTGTGTGAAAAACAGATTGAACGGTGGATTCTATTCTCAATTTTAAAAAATGCTACACCTGTCCGATGAATCCATTTGAATCGGGGATACTAAACTTGAGTGATATCAAAATAGAATTTGTTGTTCGTCTCCCGTCTGTGTTATTTAACCTGTCCACAGCAAGTCCGTCATACTGTAGTTTTCATCTGATATTTTATTCCGTCAAATCTGGTATAATAAAATTTTGAAAAGGTAAAATCTGGCTGATGAAACTACAACGCATTTTCTCTTTTGCTCTTCCATCTCAATTGAAATATCGATTACTGTCAAAAATTGTATGTAATGCACATCTAAATCGTTCACAGAAGCAAAAATCGTATTGTTAAATCTATTCTTCAATTAGGACAATTTTTCCAATTCGTTTTTCCATATCACAATGCTATCTTTGTTTGGATGTGTTCGCAATGTTACAGACCAAGAGTTTGGGAGTTTTTCTCATAGAGTAACTTGACAACGCTTTTGTTCACAACGCGCCTTTAGTGACCAGGTTGATTTTTTTATTAGGCTAATCACTGAAACCATTCTATGGTACACGTTTGTCGCTTAGATACGGTAACAATATGATAGGACTGAACAAAGTCTAATCCCAGGACATTGTAAACATTTACCAGCAGGCCAGACAAAAGGCAGAGAAAACGTTGCGAAATTCGCTAGTGAGCGGTCCAATTAAAATCGACGGACATCGCGAACTGCTAAGTACGGGGAAAATTTTAAAAGCTTCATCCGAAAAGCTCAAATTTTCCTTCTCAGTAGAAGGGTTGAGAAAAGAAACATGTCTTTTACAACTAATCATGCACGTCAAGGCTAAAGAATTGGAGCAACAGTGATTGTTCTGTCTGGAACACACAGGTTTCATCGTGAGCGATCAAATGTTGTCCACCTACGGAAGAACGGAAAAAGAGTTAGCTAAAGTGTATACATAGCGGGAGCCGATTTTCGACTTACTTATAACAGTGTCGCTGTAACATAAAAAACAGGCACAAGACGGAAATTGCTGTGCTCGATAAACGTCCGGTACGTATCCACAAACTTGCCCGGGGAACGGGTTATGGTTTAGTTAAGTTCACGTCTTTTTAAATCACCTGAACTGTTGACTGTAAACTTGGAACGTGATGATCCGTGACTTTTATAATTGGTTTTCTTGTTGAATGACTGAATTTAGTCATCTTGACAGTATTCAATATCAGCGCTGCACAAGTGCCCTAAGCACAAAATGCCGTGAGACAAAGTTGACTCTAGAATGTTATATGGCTCATTGGAAGCATGCATGGACTATACTGGCATTTAAGAAGCCTACAATTATTAGTTACACGTTTGTCGTGGACTGGGGGTACCTGACATACAGGAAAATGTGGGGGTTCTTCAGTTCCAAGTAGCGCGTCAAACGAAAGGATGGATGAAAAATTTAAAATATTTTCCAATATCAGTCTACCAAAGGAGTACAGGTGGATGCCAAAGCTTCGACGAAAGAGCACCGGGCACCCACGGCTGACGAAAAGGCAACAATAGAAAAAACGCTGGTGTGCTTCCGGCAGAATTCTGACCATTTATTTCCTTGAAGAACATAATGCTCATGAAGCTGAGGCAAAAATATCATTACGGCCTGAAAGATATTGATGCCGTCATACACACACGGAACAAAGCATTTAACAAACCGTGTAAAATTTTCCAAAATGCAAGAAGCAATGTGGTTGCAGATATTTAGAGTGGGCCCACATTTTGATGACTTCGGTTAACCTTACTTGAAAAAGGCCGGCTCATTGCGAATATTCCCCATCATGCTGCTTGTTTCACATTTTTCGGAACCTTCAAATGACATGCAACACGGTTCCTTCGCCCCACTCCGATATACTTTCTGATCACGACGGTTTAAGTAATCAGGCCGGGAAAAGTCTTTTATCACGTGAACGGTAACTCCGTTGGTCTGTCAGGCGATTTTTGTTCGGCCTCATTTGTTTGCAAATATTTTTTTCTTTGAAAATTGCCACTGAACACATTGAGAAAACACAAGTTGGCGAACAAGCTCATTTTCAGTGATTCGTACTCATGCCATTACATCACTATATATATCTTGACAAAATATTTTCACTATAGGAAGGATTGGATTAGTCATATACAAATATGGATGGGGAAGGGATTTGTGGTGTTAATTGTTTTGTTGTCTAGGGTTTGTATTGAGACGGGGGGTGGGCCAAGGGAGTTGAAGCGCAACCACAAATTGTTTTTGAGAACAAATGGAGGATTGTGAAGACGGATTGCGACAGCTTCCGCAGTGCTCAAGAGGCGACACTTTGCCAACCTGGATTGTTGACCTCTGACCTTATACAGGGTCCGGAAAGCTTGCGTCACATTCACGGTGTGGTTAGTCTGTGCTAGATGTGAAACCACTGAGCTATTAAGTGACTTAATTGTTCCAGTGCCTAACCATGCCGGGTGTTGCTCACGGATGCGTTCAGACAAGCGCCTGGTCGTGTGGCCGATGTACATTGCCCCACAGGAACATGTGAGGGAATAGATACAAAACGAGGCTGCAGAATCAGGGACTTTGTCTTTCAAACATAATGACACTACGGGGCGGGATTTGAACAGGATACGAAGCTTGGCTGCGTAGAATGTCTTATTGATAGCACCAGTCAGTCTTCGTCGTGCTATCTCTGCTAGCGTGTCACCTTTGAATGGCAGAGATATGTATACTGGTTTTCTCTCCACCGTCGTCCTCCTAGGAACTTCCTGTTCTGTCTCCAACATCTTGTCGATTAATCTACTTCAGTGAATACTCTTCTCACCGTCTGCAATTCAGCTTCAATGGCATCTTCTGTGCCTATTCTTTTTGTTCTGACCATGAGACATCCAGTTAGATTCCTCTTCACATTAAAAGGTACAAAGCAAACCATTTTCAGTGAATACTCTTCTGACCGTCTACAGTTCAGCCTCAAGAAAATCTTCTGTGCATATTCTTTTGTCCTGACAATCAGACATCTAATTAAGTTCCTTCCTATAGTGAAAATATTTTGTCAAGATATATATAGTGATGTAATAGCATGAGTACGAATCACTGAAAACGAGCTTGTTCGCCAACTTGTTTTCTCAAATAGTAATGTAACGGCATGAATATTTTTTTCGTATGGACTATGCACACACGTGTCCGGATTTCGGTCAGAAATGGGCTCATTCATCCGTTCATCAAAATGTAGAGGGCAGAATCTTAGAACGGTAAAATGTAAATTCACAGGAGATTGTATGCCAAGTCACTCGCGACCAACCCTGATTGTTGAGATCTCGTCTTAGGTAATGGGCAGTCCCGTTCGTAGATAAATTTATGCGAAAGTGCATGCAGCGAAACGAAGATTGCGTCATTGAATGAGAACGGCACTCAAAAAGGACATGACATAGAGGATGGAGGTAGATAATTAATTCAGTAGTATGAAAGATACACCAGCGATAAGCGAAAGACCCAGACGACGGATACTGAAGTCTTTCTTTAATAAAACAGCAAACACGACAGGAGAACTAAAGAAGAAAGTAGAAAAAATCCACTAGTAAGCAAAAAAGAAAATATCGTTTCGTTTAGTCTGGAAAGGCCAAAATCTACTTAAATTAAACCATAGGTTTCTATGTTTCTTTGAGGTTATAAATTTGCGACGGCCGTCTCAAGTTCGTATAAATAATAATTCCCAAGTACCTAAGAGGATCTACCTTAATGAATAGCTCGGAGCCAATGAAAGAAAGGTGAGATAGACTAGTAGACCGAGAAAAAGCAAATACACATTTGACATCTTTTGACAAGTTAACACTGAAACCTGAGTGGGTAGAAATATCGTGAGTGAAAGACTAGTTGTTGGGATCGTTGAGGCAGTTCTCCGTTCCGGGTGTAGATGGCAGAGAGTAACGTGATCGGTGTATGTGGATATGTAACCAAGAGAACTCGCAGATAGATTGCTGTTACGTGTTAAAAACAAATAGGAACAACGGAAGGCCTTTATGGAAGACTCCGAAAGGACTTCAAAATTACTTACCAGTGGTGGGTTGAAGTCTGCTTCTCAAGTTTCCTGATAGGCATGCTTTCTTGCCATCAGTTTATTAACCGATTTATCCGGGCACATCTAACTTTGAACAAAGACTGACTTACAAACTTGGCATACTAAAGAACAGACGATCAGGCCACAATCATTTGGAGAGCCATAATACGCGTTGAAATAGCTGCACGGAAGTATTCATCATTCATTATAGACAGTGGGATCTCTGCTGAAATACTACTTAGGGCAAAACAGTTGATTCACACTTGTTAGGACTTACCCATAGTGGACATCCACGGCGCCCCAAAAGTCAGGTGAACGCGAGAACAACAACTGAGTTTCGACGGTTTCAACCAGCGGTGTAACCAGGCGGACTCTGTGCTTTAGTAACCATCATCATATGATAAATCACCTACTTGCTACTGTTCATCACGACCGCAGCCTCCCCGTTCGAGTGCCGCAGATCTTCAATGCAGCTTCACGCTCTTCGCATGGTTCCGTAATGGTGAAATATGCAACCTCATACTAAGTTACTTCATGTAAAGGTAGCATGACAAGAAAGCGCACTTTCGGCTATTCGTCCTCATGACAATAAAAATGCATTTAGTAAGGAAAACGGCAGCAGAAGATTTCAGTTTACAGCTGAGAAGTGGCCACGGCTCTTTCAGATTCCACTTGAGTGTTTGTATGTCCCAGGATGAAACTGAGCACGGTGTTCTATGCCATGGGTCATCTGACCCCAGAGAGCACAAATTGAGAAAGCGTTTGGACAATGGTTCTGGTTACACAGAGGAAGTATACAGACAATTGAGCATGGCTACAGCCATGCCGAAGGAGCAAAAGATGACGGTCAATGATTGCCTGGTTCTGACTAATTTAGACGGGAATAAACCACGTTAAACACATTTACCTTGTTGTTAGATTCCACTGGATTTTAACACTCTAGGTCTACTTTGCATTATTCATACACACGGGTGGTTGAACACCTGATCACGAAATCAGTGAGCCAGGTTCCACGGGAAGATCTGAAAGGGTACTCAATAGAAAGGACCGCAGAACCAGAACTCACTCCAAAACGCCATCAATTAGCGAACTGAACAGAAACCTCAGCAGCAAAGTTTAAAATGTCCAATCGTTTGCTCTCGGGAACAACTGATTTATGTGCTCTGTTTCCGTATGATGGCCGGCGGTGGCTAAGCGGATAAGTTCATGGCGTTTGAACGTGAAGGTCCCGGGTTCCTGTCCTCCCATCACCGGTCAACTTCCCCACTTGGCAGCCCACTGGTGGCCGCGGCCCGCTTCCCGAGAAATGATGTACATTGTTGTTTCAATAATAAGGGAAGTAAAAAGATAAAATATTAAACGGCAGGAAATCGTGTATAGAGATTCCTGCGAATCCAGATGTTTGCAGCCAGCCAAATTTTTGCACAAGCATTCTATTGACAGCATGGGAACAAAAGGATGCAAAAATAACGTTTTGAATCAAAACTAGAAGAAATTTTTATTGTGGTGCAGATGCGCCCAAAGTTAACAGCAAATAACAAACCACCAGTTTCGATTTATCAATCGACGTTCAGTAGGACTAATGGAAACAAATGGGACTAAACGGAGAATAGATTCGGTTAAAACTGGTTAGGCAAAGTTAACACAAACACACCCTGGGTCAGGAGTACTTTATCTCTTATCTGTTACTTCCTTTCTGAATGAAATAACAATGTACATCACTTTTCAGGGGGGGGGCCGCGGCCAACAGAGGGATGCCAAGTGGGAGGATTCGAACCCGCGACCTGCACGTTCAAATGCCACGACCATATCCGTTTGTCCACCGCCGACTTGGGCTTGCAATCGATCGACATGGATATTAGTATAATTACTGATTTTCAAATGAAGTAAAACCGATTCGGATTGTGCGTTCCAAAAGATGACATTGCAATTCATGATCAAATCAGTGATCGCCTTTCTTCCAGTCAGATTCTTTTATCAATTTGGCTATACAGTTAATGTTTGGGCGAACAGTTTTACTCACCTTATTGCTGATGCAATGTACATGGCACCAGCTGGTGGATAGAACCAACACATTAATTATAGAATATTTTCGTGAACCAAATCACCATGTAGCCCCATCGCTCAAATGACCATTAAAAAAACATGGAAGCACTTTACAGCTGTTTCATCCTTGTTGGGAATCATAAGCAGTGCATATCCGCCGCACCCGAACTGGGACGCGAACCCGAACAAGGACGAACGATTCTCAGTCGAACGCCTTAGTCATTACGTTACCGGGCAGGCTCTAAACGAGTTGTTAAATTTCACCACATGATTATGTTGCACATATCCGTCACTGATTTGCACGGCCACGGGCCGCTAGAGCAGATCAATCGACCCCTACTGATAGACGACTTGTCTGCAGGTAGCCCAAGTACGATGAAGAATAATTGTTCGAATCAATAATGATGTTTGTAAAATATCAGGACCGAGCGACGTAAGGAGTGTCGAAAAATCGATGCGCTATATGTTGGCTCTTATTGTGAATGATATTGATGTTAATAACGCTGCTTAATTGGTAGGTCTTTCTCAAGGGAATTTTTACAATCACATTGTATGAATGTATACATTAATTATAGATCTTATTATTGTTTACTAATGAAGTCTGATGAAAGATAAGCTGGTGTGATTAATAATTCCTTCTAAAAGTGAAGATCTACTTTATCTCTAATTATTCATCACTTGGGAGAGAGTAAATATTTTGCAGAGAAATTGCTCAATTAAATGAGTACTTGTTGTTTTATGCTAAAATCACCATTATATTTGGCCAGAACAAAGGGAATGATGATCAGGCTTAATGTTAATCCGAGACGGAGTTCCGAACACATCACACTCGGTTGGTCGATATAGAAATTAATGAAAGTAGGGAGAGGTCGACAATCTACTACCAGGTCGGAGTAGCCTGTGCCTAATTTATTTCGAGTACCAGTGATGTCACCTTGTGTCCCAAATGCCAACTAAACCAGTTTGGGTGTCAACTTGTGGCATTAGGCTTGTCGACTCCGAATTCGACATCGAACACAATCTTTTGTGATTGTTTGCCCATCGCCTCAACCTGTAACACCAATTCTTGGTTTTTAAGCCTTCGGTCATTGTTTTTGCTCTTGAGAGTCAGCTATTTGTTGAATGGCTCAACCAGCATCCTGTGCGTCTATCACGTCAAAGTCTGCGGCTGTTAAAACGGAGAATTTAGCGCAAATCAATGTTTCATTCTTATTTCGACCTCCAGGGGCTCGACAATCTTTGAATAAGCTTAACGATAAGATCAGTTCACAGCAAACATCGAAAGCAGTATCATTGGGGAACAAATTGTCACTCATGAATTTGGTAAATAGTCCACTATAAGAAACCTAATGAACAACGTGAAAATTTGACTGGAGTGGTTGTTTTTGATGCTACCGCACAACGACTAAGAATGGGAGAAAACGTTGTGCAGTGCGCTCGGATTGGGCACAATCTAAGACTTCTAGCTTGAAGTCTAAGAATGAAAACGGGCTTATCGATAGCTTGGAAAATTGATTGGGCTCCAGCGATTATGCAATCTGTTTTTCAAACCGATTCATTATCATAATTATGAAACGCCGAGTAAAATATCCACCTAACTTATTATCAGCACCAAAAGAAAACATAAATCAAACCCACAGAATTTAAGTGATTCCGAATACATGCAACTTATTTTTGGGAGCTGCTCCAGCTTTAAGCAAGTCTTTTTTGAACTCTAATTCCCGGAGCACTTCAAAAAACAAACTTTTACAAAGACATGTCGGTAATAGTCATTCAGTATGGCTTGTAATGCCCCAATACATTGCTTAGTGGAGTTTTCTGAGGACAGTCTTGAAACGTTATGGATAATATTTGCACGACAGTTCAGGCCGCGCTGGCTGATGTGGTGGTCATTGACTTTCCAGTAGAAGGATCGAAGAGTTTTTGATAAATTCGTTATTCTATCCGCGGTTTCCATACATTTCTTTGTCCTTCCGTCGCAATATAACACTTCTTTCATAACTAATGGGTGAATTTACATAGGTTTTGAGATGATGAACTTGAACAAATGTGACGGCTGCTTGTGGGAAACGGATTCGAAACCGTCAGGTCCACACCTATCCAAGACTTCAGTGACTGTTCCCCACTACCTCGTTCCAGTTATTGGACGTCTTGGTAAATCCCCATTGTCTGGATCCGAGATAGACTGCAATTTCACAGTAGTAAATTTTGATTACTCTGAGTTGCGTCAGAGAAAACAAAAACCAGCACCTATCTTTTCTTCCACATACTCAGATAATAAAACTTATATCTGTCAACAATAGCCGCTTCCATCAATCTTCACGTTTGCATATAGTTAGTGAGCTGGAGAGAATTCACAAAAAGTATCATCATCTGACATGCCTTCGGCCAAGATTAGAACAAACTTTTATCAATTCTGAAAAACAGTTTCCCGTTAGTATGAAAATGTTTTTCTGCACAGGTGCCACGTATATCACTCACTTCTAATTTGCCATCAATCAATATAAGCAATCGGCCAGTTGTCATGGCAACAACCCAGGAAATCTTTTGTCTCCCCTAAATTTCACTGCCCTTCTACCAAACCTAGACAAATTCGGTCCAACCTGATTCTCACGCGGCCTAGATTTGTTCAAAAATGTAAAACGAAAACGGATTTTTTCTTCAAACTTAAGGTATTTCTGGTGGTATTGTTTCAGAATCATACAAAATGACGAGCGAATTCTTTCGGCATTCGTTCCGCTACCGACGATTTGGTAGTTTGTTTACGCACTCGTCGTACACTGTGCTCCATTATGCAATTGAATATTTTTCACCAGGCTATATATACTTTACAGTCTGCCTAAATTAGAAAAAATGTTTTCGAAGTCATAAGCTGCCTACGAAACACTGCACCATCCGTGTGTGGATGGTGTCTTCCCGTCGAACGGTGGAAAGTTAGCAATAGAAAAGCTGAGATCAGCAATTGCCAGACTGCGAAAGGTGCCATTGTGTTTGTCTACCAGTCGTTATTCTACCAGAAGCAGCTAACTAGTTACAAACGGCCGCATCAACAACTGAACCGTATTATATATGAATGCTTTACCTTCTAGTTAGGTACCAAATACTTTGACCTGCTCGGTTTACATATACATATATACGTATATATATATATATATATGTTGTTTAGGGTAGGTGGTAATTTTAGAACAGAGGAAAACTATTTGCTTTTTCGTGGATCTTCTGTTGATCTTTTGGAAACCGTTTTGGATGTGGTCATTATTGGACTGGCATAATTTCTGTTAACATAGCATGTGAGAGTTTTAGTTGTGGAGTTAGTAAGAACATTGTCAAGGCAATTTGTGCATATTTTACTGACTAAACAGTGGATCATTGGAGTGGTTAGTCCGAAGACGCGTAAGGGCAATCATTACCAGAAACAAATTAATCATGAAATCTTGATGCCCAAATAATCCCTCAAAACACCGCCGACTCTAAGCTTATCCTTGAAAGTCAAAGGCCGCTTTGGGGCTATTTCATTCAATGTAAAGAACTCTCATGAGTGGGACGTCAATGCTGCGAACTTTGGAAGCAAGTCCCGAATGAAAGAATGTAAGTCAGGCGTTAGAATAGCCAAACCTCTCCAAAATAGTTCTGAACTACTCAATGCAAATGAGCACTTCCTAACGTGCAACAAGTATTCTCAATCTTAATGCTCAGACGTCTTAAATAATTTCTGATCACGTGGTCAACCCTAAAAAGTGACCAACTTCACTCAAAAGAATGTGTTGAAGACGATTGCACTCATGTCCCAAGGTTGTTTGATATCTTAAGCTATTAGTCAATTAAGTAAAACTGTCTACTGAGCAATCAAAAAGCTTCGATTCCTAGCATTCATGATTTTCAAGAAAACAGACTACAAACCCTCATCGCGTGCGAAGATGAATCGAACAATCTCACTCGTTCGTAACCAGAACGTTTCCGTTTAGAGCACTCGAAAGCTGTGGCTAACATAAAATAAGCGGTTTGTCTGACATCACAAAACTTTGTTTTGATGTGAAAAGCAAATACGAATGATCTCACTTCAAGAGCCAGAGTACCAATCGTCCGAGTGGTTCGTCGATAGATGACTAAAGTTTGCGCAAGATAGATCTTCAAAACGGAGCAGACCACTTTGAACTTGAAAATTCCGGTTGATTATTTCTTGCAAGTACCTGGATGTATTTTCCGATAGTTCATAGAATTATTACAGAAAATCAACGTATAGTGCTAATGTTACAATTCGGTCTGATGTGTTATTAAACAAGTGTGAATTTCTTATACTTCCAGTCAGAACTCGAATTCAACCGAAAACGAAGTTTTGACCTTCCGCCAGACTGTCCCCATTCCCTTTCGCTGAACTAGTCCTAACTAGGCTATCAGACGCGAATTCCGAAAGAGAACATCCAGTGTTGCCCAAGCAATATTACCCTAAAAACCAAAGTGGATTCAGTCACTGGACTACTCTCAGCCATACTTCTTCAGATATTGCAGTCTAATTTTGAATGAGCAAGAACTAAGAGGATTTACAACTTCTTATAAGTTCGGAAGTTTGTCTATTTTTCTACGTTTCTCCTTTGTGGGCATTTTCACCTCATATTTTTATTTTGTCTCGGCTGGATGCCAGAAATTTGTCATATCTGACTAGTTGCTAGTGAGAAGAAGGCAACTGTAGAACCCATATTCGATTCTCTCTCGTTCGATACCGTCCATGTTCCATCGTAGCTAATAAGAAATCTTGTGCTTTGGGACCGCAGCATACCAGTACAGCAGGGTTATGTTTATTCACCATAAAAAAATACTTTTCTTTCTCTGAAGAATTAATTTATGGACTGTCAAATGAGTGACTCGTGGCCAAACCGATGAGGTCGTGGCATTTGAACGTGAACGTGAGGGTCACGAGTTCGAACCCTCCCACCGCCGGTCAACTTTCCCACTTGGCATCCCTCAGGTGGCCGTGGCTCCCTTCCAAAAGAATGGTGCATACTGCTGTTTTATTAATAAAGGAAGTAGAAGATTAAAAAATTTCAACTCCTTTTTTTTATCGAAACAGCAAAACCGACTTCTCGCAAAAAATGCACGAAGACAGTTTTGTTTTGTTGTTCGCAAAGCACAGGAATAGAAAGTGGAAACGAGAGACAGATGATGTGAACCATGAATAATTTAGTCATTTGTTTTTCACTTTATCAAACGGGCTTCAGCCATGTCAAGGATGTTGTTTCTAAATGCAAATTCATGAACGCGAACCAAGGCGTGACCGGATCGGTATTTTTCTAGTTTGTCAATTCTTTTGGTGCGAAATTCCAGTTAAAACCCCATAGCCTATTTGAATGACCGCGCAAAATGCATTGGAACAATTCGATTCCGTCCTGATTTATTAGGTGTTGACTAAACACGCTTCTCGATTAAGCGAGGAAACGAAAATTTTGAGTCGATGAAAATATTATGAATGAAATGAGCTTTCCAAGACCATTCTTTATTCACCTTAGTACGCAATGATTTTTTGTGCATAATATTCACCAAAAATGGCTTGTCCTACTGAAGAAAAAAAGACTGGCAGACGTTAGTTGACTTAAAACTTGCATATTCCAAATTTGATCGATCCTGAATTTGACTGTTTGTATTCATTTCCAATTAGATTGGATCTCTTCGCCCAGCTGATTTTCCCTATGACGTCTTCTCATTTATCTAAATGGCTGGTGGGTTGGGGAAGCGCGAAATTGGTCAGCGGATATACAGTATACGAAGTGAAGGCGAGCTGGTAGCTCCATTTTCAGTCGTGAGTGTCACACACTCATAGTCATCATTTCCGTAAACCACAGCTAACAGAGAACGTCGAAGTAGTAATGAAATTACGAATGTTGCTTACTGATGTGTGTGTGTGTGTGTGTGTGGTCGTTATCACGATGTTCCCAACCGGCAATATGGAAATGCAAACTATATCAACGCATTTTTACAGGGCTATTTATATGTAATTTGTGAAAACATAAAATGGCGAAAGTCATCCATTTACGTGCGGCTTGCGCAGATGATCAAGATTCATAACGTAAGAAAACAAGTCGAAAACCAATCGGTCAAAGCGAGGATCAAAACATGCCCCAAGTATTACGACAGCCAGTGAGCGAATCGGACAGTTTCAACAAAAGTTTCGTAAGTACCGTTTGTCATTTAAGTTGATTTACTAACGGGAACTTTCACCCATTTATCTAAGACCATCTTTGAGAAATGCAAACGTATCCCCGCTGAAACCTTTCGACTCTGGAATCCTCAGTTGACCACAGTGAGCGAGTTGGTCTCTGTGTGCGTATGTGCAGTGAATCTGTTTTCTGTGAACAAACCAATTTGGTCGAACAAGACGGCTAGCTCAGACATTTACCAGACCTGCAAATGCTTTGATGCTCATCTTCATTGGCTCAACTATTGACCCATTCACTGCTTATCGATCGAAGGTCATTTTTCCTAAGACAGCAGCAATGAAAAGAGATAAAATTATGGTCGGTCGACGAAGGTTAGATGTACAACAGCCTCGCATCGCTAATTGTGAAGTATTCGAATTGCTCACGGCACACAAGGGTTTATTATTACAGGAAGCCTACCCAATCATCATGTACATATCAGGGAAATTGAGCCACTAAATTTTCATACTGATTCTCACAAAGGACATAAAATAACAGTAGCTTAGGAAATCTTCGTCGTGATTTAGACTGACTTGATGATTGGTGGTGACCGCGATTGCAGTGGCCAAACGGATAAGGTCGCGGCGTTTGGACGTGAAGGTCGTGGGTTCGCATTTTCCAACCGCCGGTCAACTTCCCCACTTGGCATCCCTCGGCTGACCGCGGCCCCCCTTTCTGAAAATTGATGTACATCGTTGTCTGATTAATAAGGGAAGTAAAATGTAAAAGATAAAAGATTCTTGTATATAACTGCACAACCAAATTACGAGAAAAGGTTAATCGTTATATAGAAACAAATCGGAAAACGGCAATGTGTATAACTGACTTCGGCAATCTAAAACGAATAGAAAATGTGACTATACTTCGGGGAATCTGTGGACCTAAAACTAACTGCCGGAACTAATCAGATGTATGTCCACCCAGGCTCAAACGAAATGCTACATTTTCGTGGACTTGTATATTTTGGCAGTTAGTTATTAAATTACTATCTTTAAGCAAGATTTTACTGAATACATTTGCAGGGACATCAACAAGGTAAACTGTGTGGCAAAAATACACAAATGGATGCTATTGTGGCTAACTATTTTGTTCATTGGACAGCGAGTGATAAGGTGAAGTTTCCCCGATTGATTTGTTCAGATTATTATCAGGTTTGGTGATTAGAAGAACTTTACCAATGTATTCCCTAGTTTAATGTATTCATATTAGAACAGAAAGAACTGGCCTGGTATGATACAAACCCAATAACCAAACGGTTTGTGCATCTGATCAACGAGCGAAGCAACCGTTTTGTATGGCTGGTTGCAATTGTTTACAACGGACTCGCCCACCACAGGCATGCACAGAAAATGACTGGTTCACTTTAGTCAGTTGAGGCTTCTTCACTTGATGGCTTTCTAGAGGGATGCATTTATTTTCCCAGAATACGGTCTTTCTCGTACGTCTTGGTCATTTCTGGGAAAACTAGTACGTACATATATGGACGTAGTTATATACGTATGCACACGAAACGTGTCTGATATTTAAGATTTCATTTCTGATTGCATCTCGAAATTTGCCTAACTTAACTCGACTATTGTGGCTTTATCATCCCAAGCATCATGTAACATTTCTAAATAAGTAGGTTCATGTCCACTGCGGCCGTTTCTGGCTCTTATTTTGACTCACGTCACACTTTAAAACAATTTGAAAATGCATTGCATAGATATAATGGAGTTGCCTATGGAAGATTAACAAGACGCTGTCAGGCATATTGATAAAATGACACAGATTAACGATAAACGCCTAATTGTAATCGTGTCGGGAACTCAAACTAGACATGAGTTATCTGCTTAATAGATCACAAATAACGATTTTTCATTGCAAGCATTTTGTTGCGCTCTCGTCAGCTGCATGCCCCGAATGGTGGCACGCCCAGAACTGACCGACTTCAAGCATACACATTCCGGTTAAAGTGGCCGATGATGGGTAAAAACAAGTGTGCCTTATTCTTCCTCTGGAGAGAGACAAAGTGCTGAACTAGCTTTGATTCTGTCTAATCAGAGCGATTTTCGGACAAAGTTTTGTCATTTATATCGTGAAGACTAAGAAGGCAGTTCCATTCTACGTTAGTTCTTTGATATTTGGCGACTGATAACCAGAAACCACTAATACTAACAGCCTGATGGATTCGTAGAACAAGGGGTACGAATGGTAAAACCACCATCAGGATTTTATTTCACAAACTGCACCATGATATTTCTCAATACTTTGGTCGATACAAACGGCTAGTTGACGGTGAAGTTTACCACTGAATTGCTGTTAGCGGTTAAGTAAAGAAAAAAAGCACCTTACGTAAGCTTTTCGAATTTCATTGTACAAAATGGATGCAGTTTGAGCTGTTAGTATTGACTTGTCGAATCGTGTCGGACATGATATTGTTTTTCATTGGTCTACACACAACTTTAATCCACTAGCAAAAGTATTCATACCAACCATACTGTAGATTATCGGGAGTCTTGGATCTTAAAGGCATCTCCTACTACATTGACAACTTAGGGGTCATTAGCCTGGCTAAACACCCTAAGCAGCAGCGTCACCTGAGAGGTGACGCATGATGAATCGCATTAGGGACACCGGTCGATTTTCTCGATGAAGTTTAGTTCATGTATTTCACGGTGACATCCAAAATGACTTCAGAAAACCAATTAACATTTAATTAAATATAAAGATGATTAGGGAAATGTTTGCCAAATCGGTTTTGTAGTAATTTTTCCCCTCAACCAGACGGACAGTGCAAAAGCAAACAAGGAAAGCCAAAGACAATTTCCTTCCTTTTTTTGGCCAAAGGAGAGCCACCGCACAAGGGACGTAGGTTGGTTCCTTTCTCACTCCATACCTATCCTATATCTGGCGCCACGTACTTAGTGGCTAGCGGGAACTTGAGTCTAATCGCGCGATGAAAGTCATTCTGCTACCGTAAATCGACCGAGGTATTAGGCAATTTCTTCTTGCAAATGTTTATAGGGTCAAGGGGGAGAAGATCCAGCAGGCAAACTGGGATTTTTGCCAACAAACAATGCAAAAGTTAGCCTAACATGAACATATTTTCATCTTTTGTTGATACAATGGGCAGCTTGTTTAAGTTGGCAAGTTCCCACTCCATGAAATCATTACGTAATGAGCAGTTCAACTGAACCTGACTGAGTCTTGAACGTCATACTGATGATCACAGCATTTCAGAACGTTGACTAACTTATTGATGGTATAGCGAGTAGTGAAGTGGCGGAAGCGGGGAATAGACAAAAAGAAGACGGGGCTACTTAATTTTTGTACCTGGTCCTGTGACAGTGTTTCGGTGACCTTTGCAAAGGATGACCGTAATTGTTCTTGTCGAGATGCTGACAGCTGGTAGTGAGATAGCGCCAATGATTTCTGCCTAGGATTACCGAACTTAATAATGACGGCTGAACTGCATGGATTTTGGACAGAAGCGCCACATGACGTACTAGAACAATTTATGCTAAACCAAGCAGTGGAAACGTTAACTTAGTTCAGCTGTAAGTGCAAAATGGTAACTAGTGTGAAAAAATAATGTTAATATTTCGGCGTTGTTGGTGGGTGCAGTTTGCCAACGTTTCGACCACCGTGGGCAAATTTTATAATCAAATAATTGAGCAAACGTCCATAGGCCAATGGATGCCAAGTTGTCCGTGTGTGTGTGTGTGTGTGTGTGTGTACTTTGAGCTGTGTGACGAGTGAGAGATTAGTTGTCCTTCACGTCATGCGTCGTCGTAGTGGTGACCTTTGCGATATATGTTTCTCAGTGACGTTCATCCTGTCCATATCTCCGAAATCTCCGCCCGTCGTTCCGATTGGTGTATTTGGAGTGGGTGTTTATCACCGGAGCCTCGGCAAACGTTCAGTGCCAGTTCTGAATCCAAGTTGGAGTACTTTGGTGTTCCCATAACCTACGTTGTCCTTCTGCAAAGCGATGGCTGGATCGCGCTCAGGTTTTGATAAGGTCTGCACTTTCCTTTCCTTCTGTGTTCTGTTATCCGTATCATCAGTTGTCTGCTTATTTGTCCAGTGTATTCTGCTGGACATTCCCTGCAGCTGTTTTTGTAGGTGCAATTGTCTTGGTCTTGCACACCGACTTTATCTTTGGCTTTTGATAATTGGCGTTTTAAAGTATTATTCATCCGGAAGGAAGTGTGAATATGAAAGTCACTGAGGACCTTTCTTATTGATTCCAAAGTACCCAATCTCTAGGGAACTCCGACCGAGGCCGTTTTCTTTTTCTTTTCTTTCTTCGTCTTCATTGTTGATAAGCAAGTTTTCAATCGTTTTCCTATGAGGCGTGGCGGATAGTGATTGTCTTGCAAGATGTCGTTCAGACCTCTTAGTTCGGATCCTTTCCAGATAAGCCCCGCCAATAATGCCAGAGGCAGATGCGCAAAAAGTCAAGCTCCGCCACTTTTTGCTAGCTCCAATTTAACGAACGCACACAACCATGACGAATTTTTGATGAAAGCAACTCCTTATCCACATCTAGACTCAGTTTGGCAAAAATCAAATTCGGCTTAGAAGAATTATCCATTAGCCACACGACCGCTGTTTACTGGAAGAACTTTCTTCACGAAGTTTGCGCCTGGCGGCTTTTACAGACTCCAGCAGTTATCGGCGGCCCAGGTCTACACGTCGAGATCGATGCAATGGTAATATCCTGACGTAAAAACCACGCAGGGCGAGTCCTTCCCCAGTGGAGGCATCTGCCGGGGAACTAAAGAGGTGTTCATGCAGTGCCAGATCGAACTGCGGCCACTTTGATGGATACAATCCAGGCCTGCATCTGTCCCGGCACAACCATCATCTCCGATATGTGGGCATCATACCAATGGATTGAAACTATAATTGACATGAATTATACTCGTGAAACGGTTAATCATGCCGAAAACTCTGTGGATCCAACGACTGGAGCTCACACACAAACCATCGGATCTCTTTGGAAGTTTTACAAGAGGCAGTATAAACGCCAATGCTGCACGCACCGATCTTTAGTGGATGGCTACTTGTGTGAGTTCATTTGGATGCATGGGTACCGAAAGACTTACCTTTTCCTGCAAATTATTAATGACATGTCTCAATTTCGCCCTCTTCAATACAAACTAAAAGTACAAATTTCATATTCTCTTTTCCTAATCTTTTTTGGTTGGCAGAGGTTAACTTTTGGCTAAGCTTATTTGGAAAAAATCCCTTAGTTCTTCTTTACGGTCGTTATCATCACTGCACAGCTTTTGTACTCTGTTGGCGAGGAAATAAGTGTCCATTTTACGCATTGTGGATGAGCTGAACTGAAGTCCAAGTACTTATCCAAACGTGTGGATTTTCTATGAATGCCAATACTGAATTTTTGTGAGTCATTAACTTTCAGCCGACAATCTAAGAAGCTGATGACTCTACTGGTGTCTTCTGACTCCATTGTGAACTTAATATATTTACATTGCTTACTGAGAGCTCGAAGAAAACTGCCTTTTTGTTCCGACTTGATGATTGCAAATGTATCGTCGACATACCGTACGTACAAACGTGGGTAGTGAATGACATTCATTAAAGCCCTTGATTCAGCCGAGCGTAGGGAAAGGTTTGCTTCAACGGGGGACGTGGACGATCCCCTGGCCATACCGTCCATTTGTTTGTACAACTCATGTTTGACGTGAAGCATGTTGACATGAAGCAAACTTATTTACCCCTGATAATTTTAGGCTGGAGCTAGTACGGTCCGCTCTTTTAAGGATATCTGATATTAAAAATGAATGTAAATAGTTCAGACTGTCTTTAGTCGGTACGCTCGTGAACCAAGAGGCCACATCAGATCTCACAGCAACTTCATCTTTTTCTATTTCAAAGTCTTTCAACATATGGGCGAATTCGAAAGCGTCATTTATATGACTTACTACTATCTTCCGATAAGGTTTTAATTAGCCACTGAAATGTTTTGCCAGTTTGTGCGTTCCACAAGAAGTGTAGTCTCCAATTGGATGAATGGGTGTATCGGGTTTGTGGACCTTCGCAAGCCCGTAAAATCTCCCCTATGTGCTGGTTCTGGCGTCGATGAGGAACACAGAAATTTTCTGATTTGCGCTTCAAGTCGTATAGGCCACCGTGCTAGTTGACCTGACCACCACAGTGGTGCATGACGGGAAGACAACCAATCTCTCACCCGTCACACAGCTCAAACTACATACACGCACAGGCAGACACATTCACACACACACATACAAAAACACAAACACGGAGACAACTTGATATCCATTGGGATGTGAACGTTCCTTCAGTTATTTGATTGCAAAATTGGCCTTGAGAAAGACTGCCCACGGTAGTCAAAATTTAGCAAATTGCATCTACCAACAACGCCATGATATGAACATTATATCATTCTCAATAAAACGAATGCATAGTGCATCGATTTTTCGATACACCCCTTGCTCCATTCGGTCATGTTATTTGCAAATATGTTTTACTCTTCCTCGAACTGATGGGGGCTTTTGTTTCCGGGGCCAATTCCCTTTCAGACTGTGCGTTAAAACATGTTCGTGGAATTTCTTCTAAATCCATCTCTCATATGCTATCAGCAATATTCCAGTTCTGTCCGTGATAATTTTTCCCAACTCACTCCCTGACACGAGCCAGATAGGGCTGGACTTCTAAGTTCATGTACTTTTCGCATAATAAAACTTCGATCGCGGCACATTTCTCCAAGACGATAGAATAGTGCTTGTGACTATATTGGTTTCTTTGCGGATGAGACCAATTTTCAAACTCATCTGATGTCCATTGCTGATAATGGTTAGGGAATTGTTGCTAATGTGATGCACGTACGTCGTCAAGTTTAGAGGAAATTCTAGTCCCAAGTGAGTGTTCACTATCAGGTTAAAATACTAGTTTAGTGAAGTTGCAAGGTTCATACCCCCGTCGAACCGATTTCACTGGGGTTGAGGAATCGGCAGTAGTAACCTTGAAACTTCGAGTGTCACAGATCGAAATAGATCGGTCTCACTAGTTCAGATGCGCTAACTAGTCAAACTACCCCAGGTTCCCACTTACGATCAAAGTGACCGACATATTTGTGACTCAACCCTCTGACTTTTTTTGCCAACACGTGCTTAATCCAATTGGCCACCCTTGACAATGTGAGAATTATGGCCAATATAAGTTGTGTTTTTGACTGAATTTTCCCTGACACCTAACTTTCCGACCGAATAGCCTGTTGCTCGTATCTGATGTATAGGGTTGCCCTTACTTATCTTGTGACTATCTTCACTCTGATGGCCTAAAGCCTTTTGCAAAGATGTATCACGGATTTAACCGCATTAGATATCTGTCATTCCAATTCACCACCAGTAGGACAAGTTTAGTTCACTCACAATTTGCTTAATGTCACACAATTTTTGTATTCTTTACTAACAATGGGTTTATTATATATATATATATATATTATCAAGGCTCGTGAGAAAAACATTCACGGAGTCCAAGTGGACGAACTTCGCGGAAATTTTCCGTCCAAAATGATAACTGGAAGACCTACTCAACGAGACCAGTAGTGTGGGCGTTTTCACAAATAACGTAGATCCGAGGCCATGTATTCTTGTGTTTTGAGCAGTGTCTCATGAAACTGGTGAAAATACTGTTTTAGTTGACATTCTCACCGATTTGTACTTCTCAAGCAAATCGCAAAAATATTCTTGTGCTGCACAACAAATCACAGCTGTCGGTATGATGGAGATCAAATTGGATGTGATTTACTCCTTGCAAAAAACGAATAAGGGTACCAGGTTAGTTTCTTTTGCTTTTGTACGCTTGCATTAATAAAGGTTTGTTGTGACTAGCTGTCAATAGAACAGTCAATTTCCCTTTCGTCCAGATTGGTAAAAGTTCGATGCATATTGAAATATGAAGTTTCCAAATCACCTGACCTTGGACTGATCGCTTTCTTCCTGATGGATGTAAGCAAATATTTTTCTCGTTATACTGTCCTTTATTTGTCTAAAGTAGTTTTCATATGACCAACCCAAACCTTTCAACGGTTAACCGGCTTTGTTTTAGAAACGACGTGCATTATGAATGCTTGTTTGCCCACTCTCGTTCAATCCCAAATGAACCAATCGGAACTGAAATTTCTTCAGTTATTACATGATTATTGAATCCGTTACTAGATGATGACCGTGAGTAAGAAAACAATAGATACAGAAAAACATTTTTGATCGATCATAGTTTCCAAAATGAGTACAAGCAAGTATTAAATACGATGGGGAATAATGAATGAATAACTGAAATGACCGATGGATGATAGTTCAATTTAAAAAATAAAAATGATGTTACCGGGTGATGTAAAATTAGACAAGTGTGTAGACAGAACCAAGCAATAAAGCGGACGCAACTGACAGAATCGGCCCGAGACGAGAGCCCTTGTTACAACTATTCCATCGACAACACTTGACTTCGGACACTCCAGTTGTGGTTCCTGTCAATGTATCTGTGCACGCGGTGGCTGTGGACACACAAGTCCTGTCGGCTTTTGTTAGGGCCCCATTTTGATCGTACGTATTCTCAGTCTGGAAGCGCAAATTGAATCGGGGGTAAAAAGATATTTGTAAATTTCATAAGGGTTACTATCCGTAATGCCCTAATGAATTGAAAAAAACGTAGGCAACACATACCAGATAGACGGTCCAAATTATTCCAAGCATTATTTATTTGGAAAATAAAACGCTTTCGAAATGCAAACTGGCTTTACTTATTTTCTTGCAAACTTCCCAGTATTAGAGAAACGTACCTTACAATATTTGCAGGTGTTTTTTGACGTCACTCCCGTCCCCGTGCTACTAAATGGTTTTGGACAGTCGGTGCACTCGTAGCAAGTTATCTGAGCATCTAGAACAACACGAAAACAATGAGATTACAATTGATCGTAAATGATGATTGAACTGTCTGGACGACTGCTGTTGAAAGTAAATATTGGCTTAAGCTGTGAGTTGTTTTTGTAGCCTAAGTGAAATACGGTGAGAAACTTGAAAACTTTGCATATATATATATGTATATATCAAGCTACCTAGCAAATCAGTATTCGTATTTATGTCTCTCATTTTCTAACCAGATTGTCAAACTTACCGCTTATAAAGGCACCAAAGCTGATTACAAAAAAAACGATGCACCAGTTTCGCATGTTCTCGAATAGTCTGGTCTCGGACTGCAGTGGTTCTCTTCGGTTTGCAATTAGAAATGATGCAGAACATCGTATTTATCGGTTCATTATGAGCCAATGAAAATTCAGAAGACAACACCAATTGCCGCGGAAGATGATGGTATCACACACACGGACAACCATATGTAATGTTTCTTGCCTCCGGGGGAAAACTTTTACTACCTGAATAGTGGTCACTGATCGTATCCCGATTGGTCAAAACCGTTAGTTTCGCACTTTGTAACAATTCATTTCCTGGTTAACTCTCATTGGATGAAATGAACAATGCAAACCTTGGGTGCCTACTAATTTTAGAAATAGTCATACATGTTTTGAAAGGTGCTGACTCAACCAGACACATGTCCCAAAAGCCTGGTGTGGTTTATAAAGTGTATGAACAAAATTACATGTTTATTCACAAAATTGTTATTACTTCTTGTTATTACCATTATTGTATCCACTATCTGATCTCGTATAAATGATCACTTTGTATAATTCACTTCTCCTGTCTGTGTGCTAAAATACTATGCAAAAATGTAAGTGTTCAACGGTATTAATCATTGAGATTGCATTGAAACTCGGGCACGAGAAGCATGACTGCAAATCTTTGTGACCTGCTCTTTCTTGTTCACTAGGACCGACCTGATTCGTATCATTTTCAAAAAGTTTGCTGTTGCGATTTAGAGACTGGAAGTAGGAAAGATCGACGGTTTCGTTGCACACGGCAGCACGTTTATCCATCAACTATTGTCTCTCATCACAGAGCTTGTACCGAGGGTTGCGCGTTGAATCTTTCGCTCATTTTGGAGGTTTGATTGCCAAATCTCTGCACACTATTGATTAGGCCTTGTGGCTCAGACGGCATAATGGTCGAGGTATTGTTAGCTTCCGAATTCATACACACAAGATGAACGGAACTAGGGAGGCTTAATACCAATGCGTGCGATGCAATGCTTCTTCCTGTGCCATTCATCGAATGGGTGTAGATAGCGGGGACAGTCTAAATTGATCCGAAAAGAACAAGTTCCTAAGAAATTGGTAACGGTATTTGGAAGGGGTTTAATCTTTTGTGGAGTATTTCAGCTCCTATTCTCAAGGGAAAAGTTAATTTAAGTTTTACAGCCGGGTGTGGCCGAGAAAAACGAAGGATTTGACCCTTGTGGGAGTTTGGAAATGGGAATGAGTTTTTGATTACTGGGTTAAAACTTTCCGGAGTACCCGTAGGCAACTTTCAAGCGGTCAGTTTTGCCCAATGTTCTGGATAACACTAAAATCAACCAATTGCCATACAATCAGGTTGTACAAACTAGATTATTCTCAGGGGCTTGGAGCGGAAGCGTGGGGTGTTCCCAATAAACAAAACGAGAACAACCACTAGGAGGTGGAGGGACACTCAATGGAGAAAAGTCACTGGCGGTTAGGGTTTTCTGAGATGGAGCCCATGTGGGTTGTTTTGACAAGTCAACGGCCTTACGATGCCTATGACAGAAACCATTGTAGTTCACGAAACAGTCTACGTGGGATCACTTCCGTTAAGTTTTCTAGGGTTGTTCAGATACACAGTAAAGTGAGTGAGAACAGAGCTATCTACTTCAGTTCCTGACATTTCGATGTTACCAAATTCGAAAGATGATGAGGAAATCGTTTGATAAGGCCGTTCACAGATGGTTGACACTCGGGTATATGAGACCGTTCGAAAACAACCAAAGGAAAATACTGTTGAAAGGTTTCCACTCGAAATGTGGCTTTATGTCCAGCCTAGTTTTAGGTAAGACACCACAATTAGATATCTAGTGTGGATGGTTGTAACCAACCGACAACTTTAATGTAGACAAGTGAGAAATTGGAGTTGGAATCATGAAATCTTGCTGAGGCGGCATGTGTGTGACCGCAAACCTGTTTTGAGAGTGAAACTATTTTGATACCAGGGTCATAAAAGTTTATTATTATGTGGCCAAAAAAGTTGTTCCAAAGTTGTCCCAATCTTTCTACAAATACCAGACTTTCATAGTGAATAAAATTAGTTCCAGGCTGTCTGGCCAAATGGACAGGTTGCGAATATGCGGAGTTCGTGAATTAGATAGCAACGAAGGATTGTTTAATCACTTCTGTATTACGACACTCATTTCTGCAACAGAAACTGTTCAATTCATAATTATCTCTTTGTTGTTTACTTTAAAATCGGAAATCAGCAAATATAGATCTACTTTTCAAATGCTGTCCATCAAGCTCATATAGTATGGATGAAAATTTCCTTTGGAATTTAGTCATTCAAGTTCATTGTGTTGGTGATTGACCAGTTGTCTAAATAATACCTGAATTCACTAATCCCATCTCGCGTTAGAGTGGTCGGATATTGGTCAATCTGACGAGTATTGCCTGATTTACCCATTCCCCGACGGTTCCGGACGGCCATCGAATTGGATTAGATAGAGGCCAAGCGGATAAGGTCGTGGTTTTTTGGACGTAAAGGTGGCGGGTTGGTATCCTTCCATCGCCGCTGAACTTCCCCACTCGGCAGCCCTCTGTTGACCGCGGCCAACTTCTTGATATGCACTATTACTTCTTTAATACAGGAATAAAAAATGCAAAATTAATGTTACCTTGAGCTCTTATCGATGGGTTTCCCCGAGGAGCTTTCTGAGCTCCCATCTTCCTTGAATTATCTGCGAACTGTTTGCCTTCGCAACATGTTTTAGTGCTTTCTGTCTGGCAAGCGGAGTGTCACGTTCCGTTTTATTGCAGAGGGACGGAAGTCCCCAGTCGACCTCAGTGCAAAATACATGTTGTTCTGTTGAAAACACTGCGTTTCATCCATCCGTCCGTTGTTCGTTGGAGAACAATCAAATCCAAAAGATCATTGTTCTGTTCAAGCTTTAACATAAAATGTAGATTTCGTTGCGCTTCATCAAATTTCTGTTATACTACTTGCCTGTTGCGTGTGACTGCAAGGAGACTAAATTTGTCTTTCATGTATTAAGTTTCTAATATTTTTACATTTTGTTTCCTTTATTATTGATACGACAGTGCGCACCAGCTTCAAAAAGCTGGTCGCTACCAACAGGGAGCTTCCAGGTGAGGAATTTGACCAGCAGCAGGATGATTCAATCACGTGAGCTTCAGACTGAGACGCCATGACACCGACCGCTTGAATACCACCGTAGTCACAACAACTTGCTTCAGAGTGTTTTTTTCTACCACAGGCCTGAAAATGTCTACTAATAAAGGCATGATGGGGGTTCCTATAGCTGTCTGTCGGTACGCGCTACGAAGGGAAGAAAACTGACCTAATGTATTTTTGGTTCGCACTAGCCAGTTTGCTTTCGGATAAGCTGATAACAAACTCCATCATTTTTGGGTTAACCGATGCTGCCAGTTCAGTTGCAAAATAAGTGGTGTTTTTGATATGTCAACGAGGCTCTCCGTCAAGGCAATTTAAGATTTCCCTACTGGACACGGCAACCAATCGGACTCTTTTCGTCATGCACGTAAAGCTCACTTAATTCCGGTAGTTTTCAACCCATAACCTGGTAATTTCGTCCGAAATGCATTCGCGATTAGAAATCTTCGTTGGTCCTAGTTTAACAACTTACTAAATCATAATTGGACGAAATAAGGAACTGAAACTTAGTCGGAGCCGTATTGCCAGCTGTTGGTTCATTGCTGTTCTTCTCAAACATCATTATCCGTAGATGTGCAAAATTTATCAATTAGAACGGAGTATAGATTCAATCCAAAGGAAAACTTTAGTCTTTAGTTATCGAATCGCACTTTAGTTCCTTATGCAAAGTAAGCTCGGCTTTGAGTTAGATAGGCAACTTCAATGAAATTGAAACGTTTGAGATTGGGTTACACAGCCGGGAACTTCCGTGTCTTAATAAACAAAAGGGTAGAGATCGCCCTTGTCAAAATTAATTTCAAGTGTGCTGCCAAATTTTGAAACCAAATCGCTATAAAAAGGGACAGTGCAGACTTACATCAGAGTTCGACAAAGCGATTACGCAAAATTCATTTATTTACAACGCATTGCTGCCATTTATCAGCCATGAATGAACAGTTCACATCTTCAGTTTTCCTTGAATAAACTGAGGGATTTTATTGGTACAAAATACGTGTCCAGTCTATTGAGATGTTAACCATTTCCCGGTTTAAGAACAACTGGCAAGTTTTTTCTCTATAGAAATATCTGAAGCTCTTTGATCATCCGCCAATCAGATCAGCCAAACTAAAGCCCGCTGTTCAGCTGTCACAATGTTGTGACATTTTCTAAGCAAACTACGTTGGTGGTTCATTCTAATCCAAAGCCTGAGCAAACATCGATTAGCACCAATCTAACTTAGGTAGTACTAATTAGACGCAGATTACTGATTTCTATAATAAACATGAATGAAAAGTAATAACTGCACTGATTCTAACTAATGCTGAACATCACACTAGTGTGAGATTGATATCTTCTCAGATGGTTCTTCTCGAAATGATATCCGATGTCAACTAGGCAGAAAATAAAATGTTATTGCTATTCCGTGTAGTTGGGCAAAGTGTAACTGAGGTGTAGGATTCCTAATCTAACATTCTAAACAAGAATGACTCTATGGACATGTACTGACTCATTTGAGGGAAGATATATATCCACATAGTGATGGGGAGATTAACCTTGGATTAAAAACTGAGATTCTGTCATTTGAAAACCTTTAGGATCCGTTCTTAGTTTGTGCCCAAATGTAAGCAAACCCAATCAAATATTAGAAAGTTCGCTGAAACTTAATCTACTACTCGATAGATGAGCAGCCGGCAGATTCAGCATCCACCCCCCACGCCCCCTATCAATGAAAATAAGATTAAACGTTTAATCTTGCAGTGAGACAAAAAGCCACAGCGTCCTTGGGAATCCATGCGCTTCACAATAAGAACTTCACCATGAGTTTTGCACATTCAAAAATTCACTAATTCTATATCGTTCGCCGTGTTACTGCTCCACTCGCCAGTGGCACTTTCTCAGACTGTTGTCGGCAAGCACGTGATTTTGCCTAAGGCTGTTGATTTTAGTCGCCCTTTGTGTTGTTTGACACGAAGCACCAAAATGTCTCATTACTGAGGTCCAAGTCGGTTTCGATTCTGAGAATATTCATGAGATCTCTCATTACTCGATTGTTGATTGTTTCCGGTTCTTCACTCAAGTTAAACAATATAATGTTTTCGCAGAATGTGCATATTAACCAAAAGTCGACTGTGTTGACCATTTCTAGGTTGCTTATTATTGTGTATCCGATGCCGGTTTTATCACTAATCAAGGTTTTGCTTTTCAGGAGCTCATTTCGGTATTCGTTCAGTGGAAAGAATAGGGAAACTTTGCAGACTACGACATTTTGAAGTTGCTACATTTTAGCATTGAAAACGATAAAACAAAACTGTCACGAAAATATGATAAACTCGTCGTAAGCGATGGAGAAGCAATGTGCACCAGCTTTTTATGAATAATAAAGTTCTTAGGTAAATTGAGTTGGGAGCAGATTGTATGCTCGCCGGGGTACCCGGAGTCCCTTACTTAGCCGACCTTGTGTCTAGGCATGTGTACATGTAGACAGACATTCAATTTTGTTCGTGTACATGGATGATTGTGTATATTGCACGTATGCGTGTATGTGTCTGTGTGTATGTGAGTATGCTTTGCGTGTATGTATGTATGGATTCATACATACAAATGTAGTTATGCAAGTGGCTGTACGTGTAAAGGAAACTTCGGGTTTCTGTATCCAACTACTTACATGGCAATATGAGCTTATGTATATATGAATGTATGTTTATAAACAAGTATTAATGTCTCCATGTAGGCATTCTTTTGCTCTGGTAAGCATGGTTCCTGTATAGCTGCTTTTATATGTAACGCCACGTGTGCTTGTACTTACGTGCATATTTATAAATATTGTATGGGTCCTGTGCCGTGTGCCGTTAAAAGGCGTAAAAAAGTCGGAGACGTTTTTTGCGAATTTAACCTGCATTTCATCCTTGGCTACTCATATACGTGTCAGTAGGCAGGTTAACAAAACGCTTACCCAGTCCGTGACAGCTCAACTTCATTTCCAAGCCCTAGTCTCTCGCACAGTGACATGATTCATTCCGATGAAATTTTCTATGATATCAAGGTTACCGACGAATACATACGGCTATCTACGTGCGTACGTGTATGTATGAATTGGTGTGTTTATGTAAGTGCCCTCTTTTACGTATATATTCCTGAATGCATTTATTTATTTGTTTACATATGCATGTATTCATATACTTATTCTAAATTGTTGTATTTTCTTAATTTGTTTCTTTGCGGAAAATTTACAACGGAATGCCAGCTTCGCATTAGGTTAGATAGATTCATTTCAACGATGACTCTGATGGCTGCACTTCTTTCGGGTTAGTCGTACGTCCAAACTTGTTTGACCAAGCGGATTAGAGCGTGGTGAATTCACTCGGTCTTTTGCAGATTCGTTGCCCATTGTACTATATTACACACTAATTGTTAGTACTTTAGAACGCTCGTTATTCACATATAATTCAGCACGGTTTTAACCCCTGATACATCGAAAAATACCAGTGCGTTGTCTGAATCTTCTTTGGATTACTGTTGGCATTTAGCGTTCTAGTAAAGCAGAAAAATAGATTAGATGTCACCCGAAAAGGTCATTTCTAGCTGGACTTGAACATTTGCAGCCACGAAAACGAAAATGCTGTCAGATTCATCAAAGATGCATTACAAAAGGTTTGTGAACATTTTTCTCCCGGCACATCGTCGATTAAGTGTCAACAATATACATGTAAATCCAAACGACAGGTGGACCGTGCTGTTTCTAACACGCCTGACAATAAACTATGTCCGCTTGAACCTTTACGGTGTGGCCGTTCTGTCCAAAATGTTGTCCCTTAATAAAATTATTCGTGAACATTTCTTATTGCATTACCGTTCTAATGATCAAATGTTGAGAACAGTTCCAGAATTGCAACATTGAAAGGATTGATCGCTAAGTAAAATGAGGCATCCAAACCATTATTCGAATTGTGATGGATACTGCTGTCTTTTGCTTTGATTAACAAGTTTAATTCAGCGAAGTAAGAAAAACTCCACTATACACACATATATGCTTACTGCAGGTGCAGCTATTTAGAGTACGTAACTTGATAAAAATGTGAAAGTCTGGAGTAGATGAACGCTAGAATGTGGAACGAAAACCGCCTTTTAGATTACTCTAGATAAAATGAGAATGCTTCGGTTGTAGTCGTTCTTCTAGACAAAAGACAAATGCAGAAATGCAAACGAGAGACTGGACAAATAATGTTCCGATTTGAATAAAAAGCAAGTAGATATCCACTTCGATAAAATCTGTAACGGAACATGGATTTGTTCCCCAGGATGGCTTGTTTTATCGAACGTTGACGGGCTAGCGCAGTCGCCGTTTGCGCGTTGCTCACGCACGCTTCTGTTAAAAATACACTCAACCTCCTACCGCTCTCGACTGTCTTTTCGTTGTACCGGTCGAGTGTCTGAGTTTTCAGTATTGCAGTCGTACAGAACTGAGTAAGGGTAAGAAACAAATGGTCATAACGGTTAACAGCAAGCAAACGTTATACGAGATCCGCTCTTTAAGACAAACGGTTTTACAAATCCACCGCCAAAGAAATCAGAAAGGTTGAGGCGAAACACTAATTGGAATTTCTGGTAACATTTCTGGTTTGCACAAGCCTTGACTATAAAAACGGTGGGCCTATCCGTGACGATAAGGACAACAAATGTATTTTCGGCACGAATCACTGAACGCGGTTTCGTAAAACAGTGTACGCTTTTGTATCCTTGTTCCACGCGGAATGAACGCCGCCCTTTAGTCTCCACACTTATTCAGTGTTTGCTGGTTTTTTTACGTATGTTTCGGCTCCAAAGCAACAGGCTGGAACTAGCGAAGAAAAGTTTTTTGAAGAAATGTCTCGACAAATGTAGAAACCGGTTACCTTCAATTAGTATTGGCCGTTTTACTCATCACATGGGATTGAGTGACACCGTCACTAGCTTCCAATTCCATCTAAAAGAGCATAATTTCCAATGATGTTTCGTTTTTCTGTTTCAACTAAACTGTTCTCTAAAGCAATCGGACCAGCAAGTAGTTTACAGTTTGACCGAATGGATGATGACAAACTGCATTTAGTCTCACTGACTCCGTAACCAACAACCTGGCATTCCATCTTTCACTGTCGAGACCAAAGAAAAAACAGGTTGATATGCTATAATTTTTCAGGTTGTGATTAAATTTAACGGTGTAAAATACAAATGTGAACGTTCCTTCAGTCATTTAATTGCAGAACTTGTCTTGATAAAGACTACCCACGGTAGTCGAAACCTTGATACATTGCACCTACCGACAAAGCTGTGTTATTAAAGTTTTATCATTCACAGTTAACACCAATATATGGCGCATCGGTTTTCGATGCACTCCTTACGTCATTTGATCCTGATAAAATACGAAAGATTCATAATCTAGTGTCACTCATCTTTTACTGTGACAGTTTGATTTTCACCTCCTCCGAATTCCTCCTCACATTCAAGCAAAAACAGACGACAGTGGAGGGGTTGATTCAAGGTTTATCTTTGCGGACATGCTAGTGTCGGTACCCGGCCTGTGGCAAAATTAACACTGGTTTGCATGTATGTCTTATTGCTGCATACGAGTAGCGTGTCTTATCGGCAGAGCAGATGTTTCGATATTTGTGCTTGAAATTTGAAGTCTGTCATTCAAATATGAATAATGCAAAACTAGCCCGCGGCTTTAATTATGGCAGTTTTAAAGCTAGCTAAATTTTTCGCAGTCACGAAGTTCTACTTTAAATGTGTTCAGACTAGCTGACGGCAGATTTGTACTAGGAGGTCCCATTGAGCGTCTATCCTCAAACACCGGAGGCAAAACTGTTCTCCTCGGAATACCTGTTGGAGCACATTTTCTGTGGGGGCGTGCAAGCATTTCGGTGAAATATATAAGCTAGGTTTGAGAGAATTTGCAGACCTTCAAATTAAATGTCTTGATAAAATGAGAGAAAATGTAGGGACTCGATAACAGTGACGGCTTCACGGAATTTTACTTCTGCCCCTGCTCCGATCACAAACAATCGACAGTCAGCTTGTAGTAGATAAAACCATATTTGTAAATGTGCTTCCTTTGTGCTGTTTAAACAGCTCAGTGAGCAGATTTCATGGCCACTTAAAATGTCAGTCTGTGCACAATGATGTTTGCGAGTGTAAATCTATAGACAGAAAGCTATGTTACAAAAACAATTTTCAAGGAGAGTAGATGGTGTCATGCGGCAGAAATTCACAACCAAAAAGTTAAAGAGCTTGAAAATTGATTGGAAATATCGCTTTGGTGATGAATCATCAAATTTCCTTCCGAGCAGTCTTCGGATGCGCCTGCACCAATGGAGCAATGAACCCCAAATGAAAATGAAAGCTTGCTATTGAAAAGGTTATTATTTAAGGGAAGCTGAAACATATGTCCGAGCCATTGTTTCGGTCACCACAGGGGGCGATAAAATGCCCCCAAAAAGGTCCACTAGGAACCGCTTTTCAAAGTGGCCTTACATAACAGGGTATTTTGATAAATTTACTAGTAAAGCCGTAAACTGACCATTTCTAGTTTTTCTCCGAAGGCTTAAATCAAAGTATATTAATGATTTCATATCTTAAACACTGCAGTTGATAATCCTAGGAAATACGAATAAATATGTGATTAGGCCACGGTTTGCTTTTCGCTCAAGAAAATTCCGAAAGTTTACAGACTGCACGAAGAGGTAGACCCTGAGGCCTCCAATGTTCCAGCAGGTCTTACTATGCGATTTCAGTGTGGTCCTATGTTGAAGGTCTTCCGGTCTCGTGACTTGGGGGTAATTGTTCGCTGTTTTCGGTGTGTTCTTCGTATTTTTATATTGAATTGACGAGTGTATTTCTCTACTGATTGCGTGAGCACGTGATTCTTGTGTTAGAGGGCATCCTGTGAAGGACATACTAGTGAAGGGTAGGGCAGGCACTTCTGTTGTCATATGAATAGCGGTGAATTATCCAAAGGCAAAGCACGTTTGTCCAAAATAAAGCGCTGGTCCAGGAGCAAAATAATTGACCATATTCACTCGATGACTTGTCGCCGAGCCAGAAAATCATGGGTGAGATAGAGCCTTTCGACCGTAAAATGTTCACGAAAATAGACAAAACGTCCTTCATTTGCAAATGTGATGTTGGACAAGACTTTGGATCTGCACTTTTTCTGGCATCCAGCAGCCAAACAGCGGAAGGAAAGTCCTAACTCACGCCAGCAAAGCGGAGTCGCGACAGTCGGTAGCTTAATCACTAGCCATTCTCACGGCAAAATTAAAAATCTACAAACTATCTCTGTAGATTTATGGTGCTGAGACAAGATTCGCGAGAAGCTTCGCGACTTGCATCGTATGTAGGAAAGCCGTCAGGCCCACCCGTCCCAACCACAGCAAATTGATTACTGTCTTGATTTCCGCAGATTCTCGCATGCCTACCGTCCTTAAAATTTTTACAAGAGAGCTCTCAACTGCACTATTCTGCTGCATCCTAGTTGTCATGTGCGGCTCTGGGATTCCATGAACCACTATACTCCTATCCTCGTATGGTCATGCTCCTAGTTTCTGTAGAAAAGGTAGGGCTCAATGCAAGCTTTCTGATGTCTCATGCAGTGCCCCTACGCTAACGTTCAGCACGTTATAGCCGTGTATCTATTCCGTTAGTTGGATGCACTTTCAACTCATTTACAACCTTATATTCGCTGGCGAAATGTTTATCATTTGTAATAACATAATCTGTCGATCTGTGTTCATGCAAGAATACCTGAGCACACCGGAAATCCAAGAAAAATCGGGGGCCAGACAGCATTGGTATATCCACGAGGGTTCCAGAATTTACCAGTGAATGTGTCAGAGGCCGTCATTTCTGACCAAAATAAAAGGCTCATATCGGCACCGCCAACCAAAGTGGTTCTTCAAATACCCTGTCACTAAATGCATTTGCCCAAATTTAATTCTTAAATTCTTCAAGCATCATGGTTATCAGTCGGTTTCCAGTGCCTAAGGGAAACTTATTCAGTGCGTCATTTCAGAGTCTTGCCTAGGGTGTACGAGCTATCCTAAGCTAGTTTGCACAATGGGGGCGCTAGCAGGCTTCACCCAGCTAAATGCTAATGGTCTTCATCATTTTTGGCCGCAGCAACTCTAGCTCTACACAAAACATTTAGCTAGCCTGCATATAAGTTACTCATAAAACGTACGCTGAAACAAAGGTCGAATTTCTGGAACAAACGCGAGAATTTGCCCATAAAGCACAAGAAACCATCGCAAGCACAAACATTGCAGAAAAAATTATTACAAGCAAAAGGGCAGATTAGAAAAGGATGACCAAAGAACGCATATGGTATGCCCACATACCGTATCAAAAGGCCAAAAATCAATGCAAAACTTGAAGGAGCACGAAACTGCCTTCAAAAGACCACGTCCCAAAGCTACGATCGGTACTTGAAACGAAACCCCATATCCAGGCCAGATCAGAAAAACTGATAAGGCCATCGAAGTTTCAGACCCGAAGCCAGCAACCGCAGGAAACTTTGAGATTTCTACGCCATGTAGAAGAACCATCAGGCTGGCGAGTATTTCCAAACGCATTCACTGAAATATCATGATTTATCTTTCTGAGGTGCATCTAGGGCTGACACGTTAAATGAGTGCCTCAGCCGACGCAGGATCCACCCAAAATACCCTACTGGATTCATTCTAAAAAATGGATGCTCTGCACCATTGGCGCAGGATATTCAGGGTTGCATTTAAACACCAATAATGGTAGTAAAACTCGCAAACATAAACCAGGTAATCGGGTGCCCTCATTCTTAACTACTTTTATTGCTCACGTATCAAAATCTGTCGCTTTCGCGAAATCCAGCTCAAAGGCTCGAATTCTGCAAACTCCATCAGGTCTATTCAATTCAGTTTACGCATGACAATGGTGATCACATCGATCAGTCTGACATCCAGACTTCCTTCGGCGACATGCCCAGGATTTGGCCTCACTGTTGCAAGTTTTGTTTCCCCATTCCAACCTAGCTTGTTCCAGCAGTCCATTATTCGCTAGCGTGTAAAAGGAGTAGAGGACGTGTCTCTCCTCCAAGTTGAGAGAACATCCATCGTACTCGAAATTCATTACGTGTTAATATCTAACTGACAAGTTATTTGGGTCTTTCTTCATACCTATTTGCCCTAGCCGCTTATCACCGGGAAACATTTCTTAATTCACTTTGTCTAGTAGTTTTTTAAATACGTTTATGTCCTCAGCACTCAAAACTAATGCAGATAGGTTGTCTCAAGCTTCAACCACGCCATTTCAGGATAGGTTTGCACGCCCGACTAACCTAAAACTGGATTGCCGCAGTTTTCGCCATTGAATCTCGTTCTGTTCTCAGTAGCTTGACTGTAGATGTCGTGTGGATTTGCCCCATCAAATCCTGCGGAATTTCGTACGCTTCATTCAACCACTCCGGGATCTATATTCTTCAATGCATACAGATTCGGGTCTTCCAGGCTCTTTGTTTGCAGCTTGCCTTTATGTCTGTCGAGCGCACTAGCGGATAGCCGTTGGACACTCGCGAGGCAACCCACGCT
>LUCM01003281.1:101478-111495 GCA_008360955.1 Fasciolopsis buskii | reverse complement strand
TTGGTGGAGCCGTAATCATGAACCAGGTTACGCCAGGGAGATTGAAGTCTCCGGCAATGATTTTCGGTGTTGATGGGAGGGGTGCAAGGTAGTCAAATGCGTCCTCTAAGAGGGGGAGCCCAAATTCAGTATGAGCTAGAGGGCGATAGATACAGGAAGTATGGATAACCCAGGACGATAACATGATAGTGAGCCATACAGATTCTTGGATCAGTTCGAGTGTAGGATGCATAAGAACGGACACTGATGGGCCCTGCCTTACATAAATAAGGCAACCGCCCCCACGGTGGTCGTTTCTAGTACCTCTAAAGGATTGGAATCCCGCAAGAGAAGTCGCACTGTTAGGTGTATCCTCGGTAAGCCAAGACTCCGTGATGAAGGTTAGAACCGGGTTGGAAGAGGCAGGAAAGCTTTTTAAGTGAGTGAATTTATTTAGGATTGAACGACAGTCAATTAGAGCGAAAGCGAAGAGCATGTTGCCGTCTAGGCGGCGTGAGCGATGGGGTTGCAAAGGTACTGGGACGGTGCGTGGGGGGGTAATTGTAATGGGAATAGTTGGGTAAGCAAATAGAATTAGTTATATTTTAGTGCGCGTTGAATGAGGAAAGACAGAAGAAGATGGAGATGAGAAAGAACGAGGGCATATAGCGTTTTTCATTATGTTAGCATGGGGGTTACTCGAAGTACTGGGGGACCAGTGTGGAGGGAGGCAGAAAGGGAGTGGGTTTGGGCAAGAAGGAAGGAGTGGCGGTGGTGGTTCCGGAGAGGGGAAGAAGAGGAAATATTCTGGCTGGGTAGGTGTGGTCGAAGACATCAGTGGAATGGGGCACGGTCCTTGTGTTTGGGTCGAGGCACTGGTAAGCGGAGGTTGGTGGTTTTACCGATATGAAGGTTGAGGTTGGTGGTAGTACCGATATGACGGTGGGGCTATGCTAATGGAGGCCAGAGACAGTAATTTTGGGAAATCTCACGCAACAGAAAAGGACTGTGGCGGGGAACAGCTGGTGCATCACCAGGTCTTTTAAATCTACGGTGCAAGCCTGCGGTTTCCTTTCGGCTCGGAAAAACTCTCGGCAGTGGCCTTTCGGTCCCCGTGAAACGAACGGCGGGCAATAGAAAATCAGCGCGATTACATTCAGGCAGTTGAGGCACCGGGGTGATGGGACGAACAATGGGATGGAATAGGGTGGGGTCGGAGCATTTTAGTCGCCGATGCTGTTCCACCGGGGAGTAGTGTGTTGCTTGCTGATGGTGTAAGTGCAGGTTTACCATCAGTACCTATTATCCTAAGGGTCTGGATGGGGCAGGGCGAGTTTGGACTTGTGCTAGATATTCTTGCTTCGTAGGGAGAAGAGAGGTTATTGAAGCCCACGAAGAAAGTCGTTGAAGAGAGGGGTTTATATGCGGGCGTTTTCGGGAGGGCTCTGGCAAAACAGACGGTAATCAGCTGTCCAAGTCAACACTTTCTTGTGGCTGTGGTGGGGCCACAGGGACCGATTTAGGTACCAAGCTCCTAGCTATTCCGGGTAAGTTGGGGAATTTATGTCTGGTGGAACCGTTTTTGAGTTCTCACTGGCATACAGTCTGAGGGCCTCCCTTTGAATAGGGGTTTCATCAGGGGTAACTTTTATGGACCTGAACGGGGTAATTGAGGCCGCGGCAGTGGAGCTAAGGAAATGAACAATACAGGACATGCTCTGCCTAACATTCGTTTACGTAGTCCTAGACAGTGGCAGGGATGTCCTGCCATATTGCAAGCAGGGAGGACAGTGTTTTTGAACGGGTTTAGTGGAATGCAGTCAGGGACATTGTAAACCACAGCATTAGGCGATCTTAGGTTTCTCTGCTTAACTTCTGATGATATTGAGTCGATAGTCCGACAGACACCAGCGGGGTGTTCGCGTAGTGGGTTGTCGGGCGCCTTAGTTGGTTAAGTAAGAGGAAGCAGCCTTGCAATTATTGGTTCTATTAGTAAAATTTTATTGTTTGTCTCATTAACCGCCTACTCTGATTTCCGTACTTTATTGTTAGTCTCCACGACCATGTCTGTGACACTAACAGTGCACGCTGGTGGCCGGCGAACTGGTTGTGAAGGTGTGCACGCGGTGCGTCTAGCTGCTACGATCTTGGCATGTTTGGGCCTAGAGACCGCCATTTTAACAAAGTGGGACCATGGGCATGGCTCTATGGTTGTGTTATAAGGGATCCATCTGGAGCTGCCAAAAGTTTTATCAAATCGCAGAGTGGAAACTAAGCGAGAGGTCTTGGATCGATCTAAGAAATCGTTATCTAACCTGAGATTGTATCAACACTAGGACGGTGGCAATCAAAGGTTATTAATAATAATAATACTGTATATTTCTCTATTTGTGAGAGGCATGCGCAAGGCAAGATCAAATTTTTACAACGATGATGCACAGGAAATTTAGATGATAGAAGTCGAATGGGATAAGCGGGTGGGAGCAATATTGAGTTATTGCAGAAGCTCAATGGAAGGTGAAGTGCGATACTGCAAAGGGAAAAGCAAAAAAAATAGGAACCTTAATTTTCGAGGCCGATAAGAGTTGCCTGAGACTGTTTGCAAGCAGCGGACTACCAGTCATTTCGTGTTTAAGTGCAATAAATATGCTCATTGCTGGCGAAGAACATAGACGGAGACCAACGGTGGATATTGATATAGGGCTAGAGACACCAAACGTTGGGAGCGTTACGTAATGGACGGAAATGTTAAGCTGAATTGACAACAAGCAGTGGTAATACGAAAATTGGATGGAAGTGGTGAAAAATAGGCGGAACGTCGGGCAAATTGGATGAGACATATAGTTAAAAAAAATAGCCAAAAAAGGCCGAGAGTGGAGGAAGATTGCCTCAAAATATCTGGAGGAAATTTGTGAAGATACGAAAATGGAACAGCAAGGATAGTGAATATACTTCATACGGATGGCGGTGAGCTATAAAAAGAGGCGCGTCAGATAAGAGAAAATATGGGTATGAACAACCCTTGAATACAATGGCCAAGAATGTCCTCCATGCTGCTGTTTACGTCGTCGCAACTTTTGATTTTAGTCAGCAGTACGAGTGGGGAATATGAAGTGCGCAAGCCGTTCCNCGAGAAAATGAGTAGACAGGCCGCTTGGTGCAATTAATCGTGAAAAGAGAGAGATAGGTTGATGTGGCTTACGGTTTACAATATAAAGGCGTTTAATCGAACGCCGTGTCAAAGCTGTGAGTGTTACAGTTAGATCTCAAGTAGAAAATCAGCAGAATTTTTACGCGGAAATCAGCTCCATATAAGGTGTTCAGAAAAATTTGGCAAATTTATTTGACTAGGAAAAAGTTCTGAAACTGTTGAGACCACTACAAAAACACCCTAGTTGACTAACTAACTAAAAGAGAGCTCACTGCGAGCAGCGGTGTCATCCAATCATCCAAGCAGAACAGTACGACCTGAAAGAGAGAAACAAAGCGATCGGCGGTCTGGCCTATCTGCTAGCTGCGAAGTTAGAAGCCATCGATCCTACGGTCGGCTCAGAAAAGGAAGTTACTAGAACGTTTAGTGCAATCCAAAATATTGGGGTGGTGGCTGATTATGTGAGCAACCCAGAGCTCTTGTTTAGGGGCGTGTATAAATAAATGGACAAGCTAATCTAGTGTGTGGATCGTCTACGATATGAGTCAAGGTAAATGAAACGGTATTTCTTGGGACGGATAGTGAACAGCTGCTATAGATATATACATAATGAACGAGCTAGAAAAGACAGGCTTGACCAAACCCACACCGCAGAAACCATAGATTGTTTCCACACTAGGAGACCACACCTTTGAAGCATAATAAATGGTCGGAATCAGCGGCATGGTACCTGGAGACGGCCAGTGAGAGAAGAAGGACTCTATGGTCACGGAGATGGTATGAGATCCGCAGTGTCTAAAATGGACAGAGAAATATCAATAAGGAGTGAGAAAGGAAGGATCCAAAATGTTGACTCAGCTTCGATTGGAGGCAACCGTTTGGGCTCTTCAAAGACCAAGGTGATTCCTACGAGCCAGAGTCAATTTCTCATGGGGAAACCATGGAATATAGTCCACTATGGGAGACCATACTAAGTATCAAGCCTCATGCTAGAGGAGACAAACCCTGCTCTGACGCATTTGGAGTCTCACAGAGGAATTATGGCGCACGCCTGCTAGATGCAACCTAACAGATATTACGCACGCGGAAAGCTCCAGATCTATCCGCGACATTTATAAGGTCCAAAATAAGGCAGTATAGAATGAACACAGAGAAAGGCCTCCTCACTCGAGATCGGTCTAATAAAGCATTTTTCTTTCAATACATGCGACACTCAGAAAGGACGTAAATTACTATCCTGGTCCACAAAGGTACCCTAATTACATCTCCCTTCGCTGTGACACGGTCGTGCAGTTCGCATCTTCTCAGGCGTTCTTATCTCCAACCCGACAACCACCCACTCCATTTTTGCTCTGCATCCCGATGAGTCACAATGATCTCCTTAAAAGTGTGGTCTCCCGTGACTTCTCAGTTCCGGATACATTTTGCTCCGTGGTCCCTGATTTGATCCACCACCTATCCTAAACAGACGGCGGTTATGACAGAGACCTAAGAAGCTTCCCAATTTTTAAAGATGCACCCAAATTCGGTCCCCCAAACACTGGAGAATGGCGGCCAATAAACCTAGTTTTAAGAACACCAGTCGGCAATTCTCCCTCAGCTATTGGTCATTCAGCCAAACCAGCGTCAGAAGCAAGATGTTTGAACGCATCCTTAAAGACATTTCACTCTAACGCCCGAGTTCGAACACCATCCTCAATCCCTTCCAACATGGTTTCCCTTTTGAATAGCTAACACACTAACCGTTGTGCACGGCTTGACGAAGGCTTTCTATGGTGATCAGACTTCATATGTTGTTTTATCGACTTTCCTAAGGCATTTAATTGGGTCCCCCACATTCCTTCTCCCTATAAACTTCAAACCACTATCGTTGTCGTTCATGTGCCAGGAATCCTGAGCAATTTCCCAGCAGGCCGAACCTCAGTGGTGAAGGTAGAGAATGCTTCTCGTAACCAGCGCCAGTCACGGTGAGACTATCACCAAGCCGCTTGCCGGGACCACCCTGCTTTTAATACATCCCAGCAAAATCCCAAGCTCTTCTGGCCGCCGTTATCATATGTTCTATAGCCGTAACCTTGTGAAGCTGCAATCCGGAGCTTCTGAAACCAGCACCAAAGATACTAAGCGATTGTCTTAAGAACGAATCCTTTACATTAGCAAATACAAATGCGTCTCCATCGCCCTAGGGAAGGCATATCTACGTAGGTTATCCCTCAACAGAGCTGCTACCTTGGTCAGGGTTGATCGACACAAGGTATTGGGTTTCAGGCCAGGTGGTCTTTCTTTCTTCCATTACCACAATGGGGCAAAAAATGCGGTATTAGGCGCAACAAACTTACCGAAAATCTACGGAAACCTTATTTCGCTCCTCTGAAACACGGGAGCCAAATCGGGCCTACCTGATTCTTCAGAGACCGGAAAGCCCTCGAAGGGTCCCAGTGGGCCTCTTACAAACGCTTTGAAGATTTTACCCTCCTGTCTTCCGCCCTGTCTGTTAAAGCTAGAATCTATCCCTGATATGGGACGCATCTGGCGTAATCGCTTCCTGGTGTGTTGTCTCCATGTCAGCCCGAGTACAGAAATGATTTGAATTCTGCCCTCCCCGTAACAAAAGGCCTCGGGCTTTCAACAGAGGCGATTTCCTAGGCATGAAATGGTATCCATATGGAATGCGTTCCATGAAGAAATCGTAACATCAACGCGCAAATCCATTTATGAGAAAAAGCTGGGCATCCACCGAGGTTGAAATGACCAATCGCCTCGCTACATTCAGGCCAAGCCAGCATGGAAGAACTATACCCGCCTACAATTAGGTCTTAATTGCCTAGCTGATTTGGCATGGTCATCAGTGTGATCTTGTCTATTGCTGCAGAGTGGGTGGGGCCCCTCTCCCAGGTTCTCTCTTTCAATCTCGGCGACATTCCATTTTGACCGAAAGAAAAGCTGACAAACCCAAGTAAAAGGGCTTCTGATCTCGATCCTAGAGTAATAATTCAACACCTCAGGATATCAAAACTCCAGTATGCAACGAGATGGCTGAGGCTTTACAATTTTGGCGAAACAGTGGAGTCACAATAGACAGAAAAGAAAAACTAAGGGCTTCATGAAAAATAAGAGAAAATAGTATGGAGAAAGAGGATACCACGCATCCAGCGACAATGCTAAACTGCTTGCGGAGGGTGAAGCGCTGTGGCCGTTGAAAACAGTTCCAAGCCTAGTACATTCGTGAACAGTCTAAAGTAGCTTTACGAGAGACCACGATTGAAGCAGAAAACCAACTAGGAATTAGTTCAACCAGCTGCCAGGAGAAAGCCAACTGTCAGCTGGAAATTTTTTAAGCACTATGCAGACGAGATCTGGAGCAAATGGAGGTGTCGAGCGATCAGATCACATAAAAGGAAGTGAGGACGGCCTGGGACAAATGGACCGGTCAAAAGTGCCGCTTCTGAAGGAGTCCATCATGCGATAATAAAGCCGCTAACAGAAAACTTGGTGGAAACTTTCGCTAAGATCCCTATTCGATGTCCGGATGAAGGGCGGATTCCTGCGGACTGGTTGAATTCGACAGTCTTACCAGACCACATGGTTGGGACAGAGAAAATCGTGGCATGCACATACCAGTGTCTGAGATCCATCATGCTGAAAATTCTTGAAAGGTTCCTCTGCGACGGAGTAGTCAAGCACATGAAGGCAAAAAGTCCTATGATGTTAGAACAATGTGATTTAGTGCAGAAACTTTGGTATCTCACCAACTTGATCAGTCTCCTGGACGAGGTAACAGATCGAATAGACAGGGGCGGATGAGTAGAAGTCTACCATCTGGACGTCCAAAAGTCTTTCATTTCTGTGAACCACGAGTTCCCTAACCAGAAAGTTAAGGCTTTTTAGGTGGTCGCTGAGGTGAACGACTGGATAAATCTTTGAGGGCAGGTGTGCAGGAGTGTCCACCAGACATTGAAATTCTGTACGGCAGTTTGTCTCGTGAGTCTGTCCCAGGAACACTGCTGTTCCGGAGGTATGTCAACGACATAACCAAACGAATTGGAAAATGCCTATCTTATGTCTGTAGAAGACATCTAGCCAACTAATGGTAGCTAGGATAGGATCTTCCGTTGAAGTTGAACAATTTCCAGTGGCTCAAGAATAAAGAATCAAATCCTGCTAGCTACAAAGATTCAGCTGGGCATCCGGTTGCGGCAGAACAAACACGGCAAGCAGGGGACCTCTGGATATTAGTGAGCGTGGAATTGAAACGTTGTCTGCAATATCAGAAGGCGACTAAGAAGGCACGGTTTGCCTTACGCCGACTTAGGGAGACTTTGAGACCCAGGAGGTTAAAGGTTCTTCTGCAGCTGTTTAGGGCGTTTGTCTGGCCGCAAGTGATGCTCTGTTTCCGGGCATGGACACCACATTTGGAAATAGATACGAATGTGTTAGAACAGGTTCAGGTTGAGCTGCAAGCTGATCCAGACGGCCAAGATACATTAGATACGAGCACAAGCTTGAAGCACTCGACTTTTACCCCCTGGAAGGACGTAGGTAGGGAGGCAGCTTAATACAGGCAATCAAGATCGTTAAGGTACTGGCTAAGTTGTAGTTCACCGTAGAGGACTATCTCAGGCAAGCGGAAATGAAGCGCGACGAGGCAAAGGGGAAACGATTGACAGAAGGCGTGCGACCACAGACTGAGAAGCAAATGGTCTGCCATAAGAGTGACGCATTATAAGAAGGCCTGTCTTAACGTGGAAATCGTGTTAAGTCTGCATGCCGTTAACCTTTGCAACCACTCTTACTTGGCTCTGTAAGATTGCAATACTGACAACCCAGACACTTGACTGGTAGAAGGAAAAGGCCGTCGGAAGCGGTAGCAGGTTGAGTGCACTTTGACAGGAGCGTGCGAGCAAGGCGTGCGTGAGTAACGCAAAAGTGGCAACCGCGAAGTGTGGTCAATGTTCGGTTAACCAAGCAATCCGGGGGAAAAATCCGTGTCCCGCTATATAATGGCTGGAACAAGCTAATAGAAGAAGCGATCGAGGTGAGACCAGTGAATGATGGCATGGTTGTCTGTGTTTGGGAAAAACAGGTTGTGAGTTTTAAGGTTAGGGAATACGGTAGAGGGAACTGCGTCATTAATGCCCCTCGTTTAAAGATGATGCAAATGGGAGTTCGAGGCACATATAGGATTTGCAATTCCACCATAAGAACTGAAAAGTACTCCCGCAATCCTGTTATCGAAGTATCATCTGGTCCAAAGAGCTTTCGGTGCAAAATATGAAAGGGCAGACGTCTCGTCTTACAGTCCACCGAGATAAATACAGCTTCATATGGAAGCGCACAACTGCTGCAAGTGTGAATAATATGTGGCCGGAGTTATAAGTCAGAGCCCCGAATGTAGATTTGGTGGCTGCCACTGAGAAATGATTGCGGCTGGGGGTGAAAAGGATTTGATGGCACGGGATTATTTATTCTTTAGAAAATATAGAGTGGTTGGGAGAATAGGAGGCGGAATGTTGATGCTAGTTGCTGAAAATCACGATGCGTATGGAGGGCCAAAAGCTGCATACCCCAAGCATACAGGCACTAGAGGTCAACATCGCAGATGGGAGCAACTGGATCCCCGCTGTATGTGTATACATCAGCTCGAGATCGACGTCAGCGAAGGACGGGGGACCGTTTCTCTTTCTCAGTATGGTTTCTGGGTCTGCAGGCAAGCTTTCCATACGGGGAGATTTCAACGTCCTTGAGATTGACTGAGTTTGCGAGACAGCCCCAAGGGGCAACTTTGCGTATTAATCCCTGCAGTTCGTGCACGAAAGTGGAATGGTTGAACACTTTACCCCAGCGACTCGATTCGGGAAGGTATCTTCAATCGATCACTTGGTGCTAACGCGAACAACGAAAAATATAGGGGGACTTCAGTTGAAAAATCCGATGGATAGCAGAGATCACGTCGTAATCCGCATGCAACTGAGAATACGGGGACTGGAAGCCGACGATAAACATGGAAGGAACTTTCAAAGAATGGTTAAAAGCAGACTGATGAACTCGCGTCTCCAAATCCGATGGGAAGAAAGAAGAGGTAGAATCAGTGTGGATTGCCAGTAGGAGGCAATTAGGAGCAACCTGTTAGCATTAACGGACTTATTTGCACCCCTCCACAGAATCAGGCGAAAGGTGCTACTACCATGGAAGAGGAGAACGATCGCGAGAGCCAGAAGGAGGAAACGCATGGATATCGTGGGGTGTAAGGACACAGTGCTACTGAGATTTCCTAAGGTACATAGCAGAGAGAAACAGAATGTCCCGCATCCAACGATAGTGCCGAACCGCCTACGAGGAGAGAGTCGCTAGGGCCGACGGAAGAAGCCCCAAAGCCTATTACAACTACGTGCAGTCTAGTGCTGCTCTGCGAAAGGCCGTTGGTTGAGTAAAAAATCACTAGGGGATTAGGTCAGCCGACAGGCAGGAGAAAGCCGATTGTCTGTTGAAATTTTTCCAGGCAGTATACAGGTGGAATCAAGGGACACAGGGGCTAACACTAGATCCCGTCACTCTTTTGGTGAAGATCTCGGACGGAGCAATCACGGAGGAGGAACTGCGGGACAGCCTAACAAAAATGGACGCGTCGAATTCAGCGGGGCCTGATGGGATCCATCCGGGGACATTGAAGCCGCTGGCGGAATTCCTTGGGAAAGGTTGCACCCAGCTTTTTATTAAATCGCTGGACAAATGGAGGCTTTCCACGAAGCGGTTGCCGACGACGGTCATACCGGTACATGAGGGCGGGGACAGAGACAACTGTGACAGCTATAGGCCGGTAAACCTGTCATCCATCATGCTGAGAACCCTTGAAAGTGTCCTTTGCGATCAGATAGTCAATCACCTAG
>LUCM01003281.1:62423-96236 GCA_008360955.1 Fasciolopsis buskii | reverse complement strand
TGCCTTGCTGTTTAACGCTGAACGATGATGATAATGATGATGACGATGATGATCAACATAGTCGCGAGCTCAGCTTCGGCTATTGGCAAATAAATATTAGATTAGTGAAATTAATTTCACTGGCACACCCCTCAGTGGGAGGCAGAACAAAAGAATTGCACGATCGACGCTTTCAAACCAGGAAAGACAGAGATCATGAGTCTGCGGGACATGTGTTCCAAAGCGAAAATTGCATAAAGACTATCCTGATCGGGACGGAAACAGGCTTGGTTCTCATGCACACGTTTTGCGAGTACTAGATAATCGGTGTAGGGTGATGCCCGCCAGCAGTTGGGATTCATTCCTTTGAGGTTCTCACTTGAGGATTTATCACCTTACTCGTAAATGCGCACAATCACCGATTGACGCCAGTTCTTAGAAATCTTTTTCCTTTGCTCGGATTGTTCCCAGGAGTTCCGTTTGCTCTGATTTTTGCACCGCCACTGTCTTCAAAGACGGACGAGAACAGTTCACCTGGTCCAGTGGCAGCGGTGCGAAACTGTGACGAGAAGTGCTTTGACGTAAATGTCACCCTAGATCACTCCCTTTCCTACTAATCCTCTCTGATGCACTACCAACATTGATCACGAACCTGCTGTTCTCAAAGCAGTACTTGCTTTCGACCTAGACCGAACCTCTTCTTGGAGCTCTACCAACCGTATCTCTATCAATTTTCTCCAGATTTCGCTCTTTCCATTATTCTTCTGAACTGAATTTTTGCTCGACTTCTCTTTGTTGCACGGAATCACTTTCATGAATGAGCTTATTCGTGAGTTCTCCCTATTTGTTTCCATTTATATCAGGACTTGCCTTTCATGCTGCGCGCAGAGTTGGTTTTCTGTCCCTCACCAGATGCTTTTTTGCTCTCGCCCATCTTTTTTTACGAAGCTCGAATCCGCCCGACACTTGGATGTTGCAGCCGTATTCGGAGGTTGCTGCGTTTGTTGCTCACTCCCCTCTTTATCATGTTTATCAAAAGGTCGTTCGGTTGCTCGATTATCTCTCTCTGACCTCCAATCTGAAGTCCTTCCCGTCACCAGGTAGTTGTTTCATAATCTCTTCTGCCTTTGTTATTTTCGGTTTATGTTCTTCAGAACATGTTTTGGCAGTTCCTTTCCCCATCGCTTTCTCTCGTTCTCTGATTCCTTTCGCCAATCGTCCGTAGATCGAACTTCTTTTCATCATTCACTTACTCCCCGGGTTGCAGATCTCTGGGACTTTTTTCCGTATTTCCAGCGACCCACGAGGTTTCTGTTTCGAAAGTAGAGTCAGCAAGCTGAATCTTATTTGATTTGACCTTTGACTGCGGAATTTACTAAATCATTTAATGAAGTATATATATACATAGTAGTGTTCCAGAACATGATGGAGAAAGTTTTGTTAGCACTTCTAAGGTTTGCCATGGGTTGTTGGGTTACAAACGAGTCGTTTGAAGAGGCACTGGATTTGGGCTAGGCCACGTATTTCACGTCCGGATGTTTGTTGTCTCGGCATACGCTATTATCCGAGGTAAGGTAATGGTTAGAAAATGGGTCACAGGGGTCAGTCACTGACCGAGAGGAAGGATAGGAAATCCCTAACCAACGGACTATCTTTATTAAGTTGGGCTAGATTCCCGGGTTGGGGTGCACGAGGTCTCGAACCACGGTGATTTATGACATTAGGCGAAGTAGGAAAAAACGTTCTTGCGCTCGAAATATTTACGCCTCTATATATTTGCCTTTTCTTCTTACCCATGGATTTTTCTTTCACTAGCGTTCGGTGCTGCGAAGTACCAACGAAAATCAGAGTAGGCTATTAGAAAGCTAATGGTCGTAGGAACTGAAATGAACTGAATTAAACACTCACGTTTATTCATAGAAGTCCATGATTCGTTAGTGAGCTTGGTGCTACACAGTTCCCCAAACCGAAATTTACGATTTAGGAGTCGGAGTTGAGCCTCTCATAGGTTTTAATCGACAAACCAGTCTTGTAACACCCACTTATGATAGACGATTACTCCAACTGACCATTGCCTGCGAAGAAAAAAGTACACTACTCTTGACCAACGACTCATCTCGAGTTAGACAAGCCAAACACCTTAGTCGGATCGACGAGGGTATGGTTGTGGACGCAATGTGATGTCATGGAATGCCACAGTCAATACTTCTATTTGAAATCTTGTCACATCTACATAATTCTATTTCTTATCCGATGAGAGAGCCTCGGCTCTTTTATCCACTTTTATTTTTCGAGTTCTTTTTTTATTAACTGGTACTGAAAAATATCATCGGAAACCAACAACACCGGTGTGAGGCTACGGGTCGTGAAATGCAAGCTTGTCAATTATTTTCCTTCTCAGCATTCCCTCGACAGTAATTTCAGTTTATTCTTCCACTTTTTTCCAACGCGCCTGAATAGCCTTTCGTTCGCTCAACACGACTGTTATGTTGACTTTTGTCTGTTGGCAGAAGAGCTATCTAAAGGTAGCTGGATAATACTGAAGTTACTGAATAATTGTTCCGCTTTCTGACGTTAGAAAAGCACAGCGTGAATCGTTTGTATGCCTGTTGCCTCTCAGCCTACGCAACAACATTTGCAATGAACGAAACACAAGAAATAAGGCTGCTCAGAATAGTTACCTGGAAAATTTTCCAATTTTCAAACCTAACAAAATTTACTACTATCATTTGAATTTTAGGGGTCCTTGCTATTCACCGTGAATTGAATCAAGCAACAAGCGAGTCGATGTGTTTAGTTTTCATCAAAAAATGACCAGGACTTTGAACGGCTAGATGATCATTGTTTTGCTTTGTGCATGTGCATGAGTTTATAAACAGGGTACTACAATGCCTGAAGGGCTCATTTCACTCCCAGGCATAACCCGGAGACTTGGATAGGCAGACCAATCCATGTACCAGAAGGTTATTCATAAAAACCGCTGATGGTCAAGTGGATTGAACGTCAGTCACCTAAGGTTCGAAGGGAACTGGCAATCGTGGCTCTCAAACTTGGTTTCAGTAGATTAGGTGTAATAACGAGCCGGGATAGAACGACTTGTCACCTATCAAAGTGGCTGGCGGATCCAGGATTCGAATCTTAGACCTTCTTGGGATGACTAATATAGGTCAAGACGGATGTTCCACATTGGTTGGAATCAGTAAACCGTCATCCTTAATCATACTTCACTTTTTATAGAAACATGTAACAGTGGGGAAAAGGCAGCGCTCAGTGATGCTTGCCTTGCTGTTTAACGCTTAATGATGATGAAGTAGGACCCAAAAAATTCTCAAATGATGTTCGTAATTGTTGAATTCGCCGTTTGATTGTGGATACTAATAAAGGCCAATGCATATCTAAGTATATCATTCGCTAACAGGAAGGAGCAATACCACTCCGAAATAATGTGACATATATACGAACCGCTTGCTAGTAGAACTATGACAAAAACGGGAAACGATGCTGGGAGAAGAAAGGAAACATGTTCGTTTGGAGTTCACCACGTGTGTGTCAGTTCTTGCTCGTTGCATTTCCGCGTCTTTATTTGTTCATCCCGATTCATGGTTTGTCTGTGGAGTTCACATTAGCCAGTTGCTGCAACCGAATCAGTGGATTAACTTAGAGAACACTACCTTATAACTCTTGACTAAGCGGTCTAACTCATTGGCCAGTGTAACGATGTAGGCGTACTTGCAGTTGGAACTAAACATCTTAAGTGTTCAGTTCGTCCGTCAAACATATGGTTGAGTATAGTGACTTGTTTCGTGCACCCTTTGCAGTTGACTGAGATTAAGAGATCGTCCAACTCAGTGAAATCTCCGGATATTTGCTCGCATCCTTATAGTTTGGTGAAAACAGCTCCTCTACGAGTAAATAGTGCGCAGGAGCTGGAATTTGAGACGAAAGGTCATTTTGGAGCATTTCTAGAATCGTTAACGGCTAGTAGCCGTTTTGGAGCCTACGCCACTCCCGACCACGCGGAAACATTTTTGACCCGTTAACAGTCGATTTCGATAATTGGCTTCACATTAATCTGAGGTTAAAAACATATCAATAACCTTTTGATGCATCTAATTATCGCAGCGTGCAGTCTTACAACTACCCTGCCATTCCACGGACAAGTATTCAACAGTTTTGTTGTGACTATGAAGATGATCTGCATTTGAAATTGATTCAAAGCCGGAACATTTGTTCTCTATAAATGATGAACAATTTTTAGACTATCTTCTTTCCCGGAACAGGTTGCTGTCAACTGGTGTGTAATAATCTGAGCTTTTTGTCCACTTTTCATGCAACGAAAGGCAAAACTTGGGGACTGTTTTTTCTCCTTCCTTCCATTCAATCTCACAGCCTAAACATGCAACGCTACTTCAAACTGGAAACCTATATTGGCAAGCTCGTAATGAGCTATTTGAACACTTATGTGAAACTTCGAGATGACCAAGTAGCCACCTCATTGTGGGAAGGGGATGTGATTTTAACACATCTGGAACTTCGGTGCGATTCGTTAGATCATTTACTCCCGTATTCGTTAAGTTTTCGCTCTGGACAGGTTCATGAGCTACGTATTCACATACCATGGACAAAACTGCACTCGGAGAGCATCGTCGTTACTTTAAACACAGTCGAGTGCATATTAGCACTGAAACATTCTACAAGACAAACAACGACCGGCCCATCGGAACAGTCTGTGTCGGATAGCACGGCACTGAGTGCTACGGAATGCCAACAGCTTGCGAGTACTGAATCGCCGGGTTACCTGGAATCATATATGAATCGGTTGATCTCCAATGTTCGGTTTGTGGTGCAGAATTTGAATATCAAGTTTTTGCAAGACGATATCGTTTTGTCGATGAGCAGTAATCGGGTTGAATTTTTCCCGACTGATATGCAATGGCAACCGAGTTATCAGTTGGATCAGTCTGGTGCGAACTTTATGATTCATCGGAAATTGCAAATTTTTGATATCACTCTCTGTTTGGATCAGGCTGGCCCGAGTGGGTTTGTGGACACGTACGAGGAGCCGATTGTTTATCGCTTTAATCTGTCCTGCTTGGTCGAATCAGTATTCTCTGGTGATTCGAAGTCTACCGGGGCCGCTTCGGCTACCACTCCACTGGTGACTGCCGTGAACGTATACACAGAGAGACTCGATTGTCATATTAGTCCGGCGCAGCTACGCGCACTGATTCGCCTTCAAGATATTTTTACTGCTATTCACACGGAGACCGTGAACTGGTCGACAGTTGGTCCATATACTCAACCCGGCGCGGCCGATTCGGTTGAAGATATAAACGCTCAAAGGGTTGAACAACCAGGTGGTGATCTGATAGAACAATCGGTTGAATCAGAACAGTTAGATTCACAATCCCAGGGCTCGTGGGCTTCGTGGGTGTGGTCTTTCGTATCCAGTCTATCTCCTCCAAACGTCGAGTCGAGTGAAGATGAATCTGACGAGGTAGCGGATGAGGAATTGTTGCGATATCCCCGGCGATCGGCCGCAGAATTGTTTCGTCTGGTTTACGAGGATGCGGAAAGACAGCTACGCGACGACCTACTCCATATCTCACGCAGTCCCTCTGAAAATTCGATTTCAACGATTCCAAATATACATGCAGTGGAAATGGGGCATTCAAAAAGTTTCGACTCGTTGGAAAAAGTGGAGGAATTAAAGAAGTCGTTGGATATTGATCAAGTTAAACAGAAGCGTCGTCGAATACGAGCCCTTAAGAAGAATTTGGGTCATATCAGTTTAACTTCTGTTGGTGTATTCATTGATCACTTAGTGGTCCAAGTAAAAGTAAGTTTTTATCTTATCTTATCTTTTTATCCCATGCAACTCGCCGGATATCACTGGCTTTTAACGACCCCGAATGTTACTGTGGTTTATGATGCGGGCTTGTTTTTCGAACTTCGTTGTCTTCAACTTAATCTCAATTTTACGCAACTGTCTTCTTCAACAGTATACAGTTGTTCCTTGGGTTAGGTATAAAGGCTCACGGGAATGGGATATGGAACGACCCCTCTCCCCAGTACTAACTTTTTTGTTCGAAATTGCTCCTCTAGCCCTTGAATAATCTACTGCAATCTATAATGTACCGAGGTTGTTCCAGGCAAGTCGCAGCTCTGTTGTGCAGTTCGTTCGCTTCTGCTGGACTGCTTTATCAGAGGATTTAAGCAAATTTTCCTATCCATTTGGTCAGGCTTTGGCTTCCGTCCACTCATCCATGAGTACCTCTCTTGACATGTCGGACACTTTTTCGTCGAGCCATTACTCCTTTGTCATCATGGTACTTTTTTCACCCGAAATACCTTGTGCTGTTCAGAAAATGACTAAGAGGGCTGTCCTAGCAAGCGTACAATCTCACCTATCCTCACGATCTACTCCAGTTCTTGTAGAACAGACTCAGTTTTATCATTTTTTCACCAAATCAATGAATCTATGAATGTCAAAGCTAAATTAGTCAGTGGATTCTCTTGACTACCCTTTTTTGGTCCAGTTTTCTGCTCCTACCTGTCACACAAATAAGGATCGCTTGGATGCATAGATTGCTGAGTATTTCACGGAAAGAGTACACTGCCTAGTAATAGCTGAGGTCCCCTGACACCCTCTAATCCAATATATATATATATATATATATATGGTTTTGGTTTGTTCGCTGAGCTGGGCAATTTGATTGCAAACGTTTTATCGCCAGTGCACTAACGATGTCACCTCGGTTGATGATGAGACGTTTACATCAAATTTCCAGGCTCATTGAACAAACCAATCCCATCCTGTTTAAACTGAGCTACGAGAAAGGACACCATTCTCTAACCAGCTATTATATATACACACATATATATATATATATATATATATATATATATATATATATATAGAAGCAGGAATTAGTATCTGGATGCGTGAACAAAATTTGCCCGGGAGCACACGACCGGTTTCGCGGTTATATATATATACGAAAGTTTTTTAATTGAAATGCTAGTCTGCATACTTACAAAAGTCATTCAAATACAAACAAATGCAATCTGATTTGGTCCACCTGTGGATTTGTTCGCCTTTGTTCATTGATGCTCCAGCTTCTTGGAGCCGCAGGTGAGATTTTAGTAAATGATGGAGACCATAAAATTCCAAGGGCCAGAAAATTATACGAACTCAGAGGCGAACTCTTCTACCTTTACAATTACTGTTTTACGTGGTTTCAACAACAGTTAACAACTGCTAGATTGAGACTAAAGATGAGAATTCGAGGCAAAATCGTATATTTTGCTTTTCTGTTAACTGAGTTACAGAAGCCGAGAAGTACAAACGTCATGAGGGTGATATAAACGGTGTGAATGACCGTGAAAAAACTAATACGATATTCGCCACAGCGAGGGAATCGAAACTAGGAGGCATGTCTGTTGCGAAAACGAAAACGTTTAGGAAAGTATTTACTTGAGCCTCAGTTTCGTTATTAGCGTGGGTGTTTTCATTGCTCTCGTCCTGAGAGTTCTGTGGGTTAGTTTACATCCAACGGATCAGTGGTGTGTGGTTAACGTCCCTTGTCAGTGATTTATATATGGCTGTTGTATCTTGAGTAGTGGTTTCTGATTAATGTTATTCTTGTGTTCGTCCGCACCTGTTTCCTCAGGAAGCCAGATGGCGAACAGAGACGTTTTCTGCTGTCGGGAAATTTCACAGGATGCGTTGAAGTTGGTAAATCGCATCTCTTCCGTTATAGGGTCGATCCATACATCTATGAAGCATGGAACCAGCTGTCAGCTAATTCCGCATGAAGTCACAACTGAGTGCCGGGAGAAACAGGAAAAGGCGTTCGTGGGGACCCGTATTAGTGTTGGTGCGAACTAATGACTAAATGGAGTGGAGTGAGTTCGAATGAAGGAGCTACCACAGAAAACTAAAATTCTTTTTCGAATCGCTAGACTTGTGATTTTTCACAATGCATCATTCGGACGTCCCAACCAGCCTATGGTTTATGAGCTGTAGGCCGTTGTGTGACTAATAAGCACCCCTTTATCTCTAGATACCGAGGTAATTCGGATGACAAGGGGACGACTCCTAGCGGAAGTGATTGTCTGTAGGGATTTCGAATAATTCGAATGGGTGATACAAACAGCCAACGACGGCAGAGGAGCGGGTTGATACAAGCGGGATTCGGAAATATTCGTCCATGACAGCGAGCAGGTACCGTTTGCGGGTCTTCGAAAGCAGGGATCCTTTGAAACCGATGCTCACTAGTTCAAGCGACACATTGGAGGTTTATAAAGTCGTGGTTTGATCTCAACTCAACAGACGTGTGCAACTCGCATTTTCGAATTATACCGAATAGGAAAAGTCCTTGGAATGCATGGGGTGCATCACTCGGCTTATTCCAAGATGACGTAGTGAATTATGAAGATGTGAGGAGACAAGGCATCTGCTATCTGATTGTTTTTGCTGCCTCTTTAGAATATGCCGTAGTTCCAGGTCGTAATTTGAGTGTCACCACTTTTGGATCTCTTCATTTTTTAACTTGCTGTTACTTGTTGTCAAATGTGAAGGCGATGATTCACTAACCTCGATAGTTGCTTGAACTTCGTGCCGAGGAGATAATTTCACCAATTCCGGATTGCTTTCACGATCTCGGAAAGTGTATCAACAACGGACGATGTTTTCCGCTTGTGGCTCAAGTGCGTGGACGATGGTTCTGGTTGAGTGTAGCAGATATGGCTACACCAGATGCATCCGTTTTAATAGTCAGTAATTATCGTAGTCGCTAACTCTAGTGGTTTCAGCCGGTTGTTATAATTTTAGTTCAGTCCCACTCCACTTAATCAAACAAGACGGTCAACATGACTGTTCGTCTGATTTTATCTGAAAAAAACGAAATTCACTGCACTTTGGCGGAAACCGGAACTTTGGACAAGGGTCACATCTGTTCAGGGTCCGGTTTGATAATGCCTTGTATCATGTGGTGACCGAGGAGTCGAATTTTCGTGGCAGTAGTGACTGATTCATTCAGGCATTAGTGTTCAGAAAACAGCCCTGATCGGGCCACATATCGTTACACTACTAAAACTTGCTAAAGTATCCTTCAAAATGTCCACTGATTTTATTTTTTTGGTGGTGCGTTGTAGGCACAACGGTGTAGGTCACTCCGAAAGGTACTTGACGGAACCAGAAAAGATTGCTGGGGCCTTGGAAACCGTATGGAGTTTCTTGTGATTGATCATAGGAATTTGGTGATGTACACTTTTGGGATCCCATCAGTAACTTAGAAGGCAATGTTCTTCACGATGCTGTTAGTTCATGATGATGCATCCGCATCTAGCTATGGGAAACGGTTAGTGATCTGGCAGTAACAGACGACCATTCGCCTCTTATCACTAGCTTTCTACGTGACGAGGACTTAAGCGCCCCATTTTTTTTTAAAGATATTGTGTTTCCTCTTGACAGAATCACTCGTACTCGAATGTATGCCTACGGGGTTTGGTGGCAATTGACTTGGATCTGGGCAGAAGGTGGACGAGTAGCTGCGGCGACCGTATTGGCAGCAAATAGACTACACAATGAGAATGCACTGCAAGTTCTTCTAAAAGATATTTCAACTTCATCATGTAATTCGGAGAAGAATGCTTGCGTGTAAATTCTGCATTACAGAAATCTCGAACTCATCGTACGGGACATCTTGATATTGGACGATTGCTCTGAAACGATTCGTGATTTGGCATGATGATGTCGTCGCCATAGCGATTTCTGTATAATGAGTAGTCGGGCCATCCGTATAACTCAAGGGCCTTTTGAGGTATGTAATCGCCAGAGCTTTCATTAACGGTCGACACCTGAATTTCGAGTGTCCAGGGGAATTTTCCTCGTGTTTCTGGCCAAAGGGAGAGAAATAACCTGCGTCACGGCAGAGGATAGGAATGGAGTAAGCGTTAAGGCTGTGGACGGCTTGACTAGTTTTGGTTCCTACATAGGTCTAAAATGTCCTGTTTTTCCACACCCTTTGCAAACGCCTCCCTGGTGAGGCAGTTGGAACGGGATGTTTCGAGTAAACACTAAAATAGCGTGTGTTTGACTCAGTTGGATTTGATCGATTCAGGTTCCGTAATTTGAGTTAAGTTAGGCTAACCATCAAACTTAGATTTTTGAGGGGTCACAGATGTTTAATAAATATTTTTCAACGCTATAAAACAGCGAGTCATTCTGAACTACTTTCAGTGGCCATAAATGTAAGGGTAGCGGGTATTTACTCGTCATAACATCTACCCTGATTGGAGTTCAACACACCTGCGGTGACTTTCCGCTGATTATGCCGATCGATAAGCGCAAAAAGGCCACATGAGAAAGTTCGTGAGTACCAAGGGACCGAATCAACGGGCAGAATAATCAATCAGTGAATGTTGCTCATCGAAGACTAATATAACCTACTTGGTTTTGATTAGCAAACAAACTTTTTGTCTGCTCGACTTGGTCTTTCCCAATAGGGATTTGGAGATAGCGGCCGCGAAAATGGGTGGACTAAAAATTTGTGGATGAAGTAGAGCAGACGTATCTTCACATTTTCTACATTATGCAACACACCATTAGCTCATTAATAAAGAAAGTAAGAAGATGAAAGACAAGTGCTCATTGGTTAATCATTCACACAACCCGAGCGATTTTTTCCGCAGTCTGGTGCGTGGTAAATGTGCACTATGCCATGCACTTCTAGTGACTGCCGTTCCTTTACGTTTTACTACTTCAACACAGCTGGATAATGTCCTACGTCTGATACCGCAACAATTCGGTTGAATGCATATGAATTTGCAAAATCGCGAGACTTATAAATTCCAATGATAAAAATTTCACAGGAGGGAATTACAAGTACACTCCAGTCCTGAATATAGCATGAGTTCTCCCCAATTCGTGAGTTTCTATGTGCCTGCTAGTGATGAGCTCCCATTAGACGGTTTCTTTTGATACTTTTGATAGGTGTCTGACTAGGCAAGGTCTAACGTTGATGAACGGGGACAGGTTGAGTAATATTGTTTTCATTTCCAAAAAAGAATGATCTCATAAACGGTCATATTTAGAGAAGAAAAGACGATTTGTATAGAAGAAGTTGCACGGTATCAGGCTTAGGATACTGGAGAAATCGTCACATCTGTTGATTCACAATCGCAAATTGGCTATTAAAACGCCTTCTGGTATGTAAAGTTTGAGCAGAAAAAGATAGTCCATCCAATTTTATGGTGCTGAACAACTTGAATTTCAAAGAAGGGTTTCTTAGGTCATTCACCAACGTCTACCAGTCAGAATTCATGAACATTTTTGGTTACAAATTTTAGCTTTTACGAGTTTTGAAAGAAATGTAGAGTTGTTCCAAACGAGAAGCGCATTTGGCACTGACCGGGTCGTAACCCACGGGTGGACCGCAACTAAGCATTTCTATCGCAAGTGCACCACAATGTCCCGTGTGTCTCGACAGCTGTGCCAATCCGACTATACGACAGGGCGGTATCGTACGCTTTACTCTCTTGATAAGTGAGATACAGAAGCTCAGAAATGAAAACAATACGTCATGCGGTTGATGTTAACTGCAAATTAACTGGAGGAAACCAATACGACAGTGATATTAGGGGGGAGGCTGGCGTTTCTCCATCAGCCGAGATGACATTCCCAGTATACCGCTTGCTTAGTTTTTTTCTTATCCTTTGTAATGGGAATGGACGAAGTTTTTCGATTCTCTGACCATACGTTTCGCGCATTTCTTTCAAATTTTCATGAAATCTGATGATCGGCACACCCCAAGGAAATCCACAGGCACTATACTTTAAGCCAAGATTCCTCCGAAGGGGGTTTCAAGCATCCTGACCTACGGTGTGTGAAAGTAGAACAAAAACTCGTTAGCCGAAGCCCATTAAATGCAACAAAATAGCGGGGAACAACTAGCCTGTTACAAAAAAACCCTTTCAAGGACAACGACGAGTTATCCGAGTGGATTTCCGCTTCATGATTCTTGAGGATAGGTAGTATCTAAAAGCCACTTTTTGCCATTCGAATGCTCAAAGTGTGATTTTTTCAACAACATTGAAGTCAGCATCACAAAGCGATGCCTAGTTGAGAAATGGCTCAAAGTCCTTTGCATGAAAAGTGTTTAAAGTCCTCATTTGGACTTGCATAGTGGGCTACTTTCTCAAGACCGACAATCAGCTTGTGCTGCTTAAAAATCGGGAGACTTTTGCGTAAATTTCCAGCACTCGAGATCATTTTGGCTTAAAATTCTAGATCTCATGTTAGGCGGATTGTATTTTCATTGTGCGGCCAAATTTGCAGCTAGAATGTGGCCGAACTCTAGCTGACGACGTCACTTGGGGTTCAAGGTCAGCCTAGAGAGCAAGAATGATCATCCCCGTTGGTGCATTCCTCAACACTGCTTTCGCCTTGATGGTCAACTGAAAATACTTGCAATCCTCACCTGGGCGCGATTTTGATCTGTCTCAAAAATGACCGGGTATTCTGGATTGAGTGGAATTGTTTCTTATTAATCGTTTCCGTTCGTGTAATCCTCGTTTACTTCGAATTGACGTGATGCGACCCACTGGAAATTGAGTTGTAGGAGCCTATGCGGTTTATTGCCATTTCTCTTCAAGCGTTATGCCTTTGCTATGCGAAATCCGATTTTGACGGGATGGATTAGTTACCTTGTTTTTTTTTGCTCAGCCTAAAGGTGAGTAGGAAATATGTCTAAAAAGGCCAAGATGTTTCCTTTCGGTTCAGTGCATTTCGACTGAAGTTACCTAATTCCGCTCTACTCCCCATTAAGGTGATGCCGTCTTGTATTTTCGATTAATATAAAATGGTCTTTGTAAGGTATTTCTTCCTTCAGTTGGGATTTAAGATCCACGAAGGTACCTCATTGGTTATCTGGTGGGATGCAATTACCCTATCTACCTACTTCCTCTTGTTCTTACAAGATGATGGTCAAGTGTACCAAGCACCTATCATCTATAAAAGTTCAGAAGTTTGAGTCCCAGATCCGCCAAACACTGGTGGTAAATGGGAATTCGCTTTTGCTCCCGTGCTCGTTACTACGCCTGTCCTACTAGGACCTTATGTGGTTGTGTCACTCCAAGTTTCCTGGTTGTTCGGCAGTTGCCATCTTCCTAGTGTAGCGAGTCCTAGTGGCTGGGTCATGCCCCATTCACTACAATCATGTGTCCAGGTTGTCATAAAAAAGTTAAACTCCCGGGTTAGGGTGAATGAGATACCTCAAAGTAATAATTGGAGACAATATGTTATAGGGCTCAATGCCGCTGCCATTGAAGTTGTTGCGTTCAAAGCGCTTCTTTTTCATGTGTTTATCCAACTTTGCAGCCAATTCTTTTTACCGTTTCTCGTCCTCTTTTTCGCTTTCGAGTAGACGGCGCTGCAAGGCAGCAAGGTTAGTGCAAATTTAATGGTTGCAAGAGCTGCAGTCTGAAAAAACTGTTTGCTACTCATCACTAAATGCAGTCAGCATACCTAGTCTCAGATTTTATTCGACCAGGTTTCCAATGCAAATAACCGAATCGGGCTTTTGCCGTCTACTTGTCTGGAGCAGCCTTGTGCTTAGGTGTGCCAGGGTCAGAGTAGGTGTTATCAGTCGAGGAGATCTAACGGTTCCGGGGGATACGGCCTGTGTAGATCCGTGCTCATATTCCAGTAAAAATATTCATCCATCACATCATCAGAAACTGGAATGCACAAAAATCATGACGGCAATTATGCGATAAGTGATGAAAAGTTCTGAAAGAATTCAACTGAGATGCTCGCCCAACTTGCGAATGTTTTCTCCAATTAATGTACAGCCAATTGTTTTATAAATAACGACCGGAAATGCCATGGAACGAAGGATGAAGTGTAGAGAGTACTTTCTTTAACGGCTGATCGTATGCAAAATGAGTGGCGTCAAACAGGCCCATTCTTCGAAATCATCATGGATATGATCTGTGAGGTCACGTTACCCTCCGATGACCGCCTATAGTGTACTAGGCTAAAGATTAGCGGCTCAAATCCTAGTTCTTTAAGATATTTTGCTCATTATTACTATTATTGTTAATATATTATTATTATTATTACTATCGTTATCGGCTGTTTGTCTTTCTCCTTTGTGGTAAAATCAGCTGTCGGATTTGATACGTTTGCCCAGACAAACCTTGGGGCTCGTCAGCAATCGCAGTATGAAGCGCTCACATCCAGTGCTTTGGCTGAACGTGCACGTACGTCATGTAGTGTTTCTTTCTCTGCTATCTGTTCAGTTTCACCTTTCTGTGGGCTATCCAGACAATGGTTGAAAAGTCGTTTAACTCATAGTTGATTTGCTTCTGTTCCGTGACACTTTCGCATGAATAGGATGTTCGTTGGAACAAATTGTCTGTTTCCTGCTGATTTCACTAATCTATTTTGTTCTGCCTATCGGATTTTACATGTCCAATTACAGGATTTAATGTTTCAGACGACTGTGCATGGATTGAATTTTGTCTCAGTTCAATTTGGGATCGGATACTTGGATATGTCACATGTTGGACCAACTTGTGCCTGTGGATGCCCGGATGTCCAAACCGCTGCGCAGCGTATCGGCAATGAGGCCGTTCCATCGAACACGGAAATCACCGATCCCGAGGCTCAGGTAGTGTGACTTATTCTCATATTTGGCTTTCGCAACTATTGATTTCCTCGATGCATCTCGTCATTATGTCAGGTTTGTTATATTGTGGACCTAAATTTGTCAGGCTGAAATCGCAGGCTCCGGGTCTACTTTCTTCGGCGCGGATTTACGATTTCGTCAAAGTCTCCCATGTTAGAAATCAAATATGGGGCGTGCCAAATAAACGTGACTAACCAATATGACGGAATTCAAAGACAAAAGCCCAGATGGTGTATCGCGTTCATAGTGATAGACACGGATGAATTAGGGCATACGTCTCAGCAAACGGATTAACCGCCGAAACAGGGACAGTAGATAACTTTAGCGCAAGTGCGTGTCGGACTGGGAAAGTGCGTTCAATATCCAATAATATTGTTGATTGTCGGTTCGAGCAGTGCACCTGGTCGATCGGTTTATCGTATTAGCGTAAACGTATGCACATAATTATGGGACCCAGTAGCCACAGTCGATCAGTTTGGATTGAGTAAAACCACAATCTTCGGTTTATCCTCGTTACTACCCGTCCTCCTCTTTTGTCAGCCGAGCTAATCTGTAATCCATCGTATAATTCATTTGAATGAGCCTTTATATTCGTTTGTTCTTTTGTCACGTCCTAGTTACCAACTTTTTTTTCTCGTTTCAAGCAATCAAACATCTGTTGGATGCCAATGTTTGCCTTGGGACACAATCGAACTCATACACTTCAGACCTCTGTACATTCCCGTGACCTATTTTTCACACGAATGCATCAATCACCATCGCATGTTCATGTCACACCTCCAGAAGAAATTGGTTCGACTTGTTCGACCACTTCAGTTGCCAGGTTACCGATCTTGGAACTGGATGACTACTACTCGAAATTTAACGAAAAGTTTGTGATGCGTGAACTGTCCCCTGCCTTGTGGTTCGATTTAATTTCTGTGACGGAATCTGAGAATCCGGCCGTACAAATTAGCGAATGTAAGTTCTCCGCTCTCGGTATTTACCTCGAATACATTCCAAAATATATATATATATATATATATCGCATTTACATGACTTGATGACATGCCGATGGATGATGGCCGACTGGTATGATTAGTTTCCTGATTGACAAATCTGAGTTATGCGTTCTAACCCCGGATTGATTAGTGACAATAAGCATTTTACTTTCACATGATCGAAGTTCCAAAATAAGAACTATCCAGTTGAATTGAACGTAATATTCTCCCACCATGTGTTATGCTTCCATCTTCTTTGTTCAGTGCCTCCGGTACGTCACAAACATACAGACGGGGTGCGTGAGTTGATCTTTATTCGACTTCTGTCTGATTCGGTGATGTTGAATGTTTCTCCTTCCGCGGTACACCGATTAGCCTGTGTGCTCTGTTGTGTGAATTCTTATCCGGCTTATCCGTGTTGTCGACTACCACGGACCAACCTAAGTAAGATTTAATTTGAAAACTTACTACACACCATTTTGTTTACAACGTGATTATTTGACTGTGAAACACGATGGGAGTTCTATTTCCCTTTTCACATCCGTACCTGTTTTATTTGCAATTTTCGGTAGTCGTGTACCGGTATGTGTTGCAGTTAAGAAATCCATGAAATGTCACCGTCCACATTGCGTTGGGCACTTTGACATCGCCCTAGATATCCAGTTTGTTGGGGACGTATTTCGTCAGTGATGGTCTTCTGAATGATTAATTCGTTGGTAAAAGCAGCTCTCACTCGCACGGTTGTGGCGTGTGCGTGAACGTAATAGGAACAGTCAAACAATCGCATATGTGAAACACATGAATGAACTACTGCAGCACAATAAACCATCGAGAGATATGTCGATTCTCCTGACTTTCTGATACCATTTGTGACGCTTTTAATTGCCTCATTGTATTCTCCGTAATTTTCCTTCGTTTCACATTTTTCGTGTTATTGTTGTCACCGCCATTGAATTTTGTTACGTGTGCAGAATATGAGTATCCTTGATAAGGGCATATCTCTTTGTCTCCAGAGCTAACCATTTTACGTTGAAACGTGAATTGGGAAAAAGCCGCATTTGGTCTCGAACGAAAATTAGACATAGTTACAAGGTGGACAATATCGAATTAGCCACTTGATTTTGTCGATTGAAATCATGTGTTATTGTCATGGCTGTCGAACTTTTCTAGAAACCGATTATATTTATTAGTATTATTGTTGTTATCTCTATTAGGAACCTTACCATTTTAGAATTCGTTGGATAAACTGAGAAGCTTTCACGTTCATTTTGAAGATTCATCAGTTTCATTTGATCTCATATGGGGTTTTGGCTCACTTCATTATCCGTTTGATCTCACCAGTTAATGATCAATGCTCCGTCACGGCCGGGTGAAACACTACCACATCCAATGTGCATTCTCGCTTTGAACAATGTGGCTAGTCGTGAATGAAGTTAGTAAACCGAGGAAGTTCACTCATTGCAAACAGAAGCAGTCGTAGAATTTTGTCTTCAGATTGAGCTGATAATTTAGCAAACCCGTTTGATAGTTTTTCAAATCAGCCTGAAGTTACGGTAGAGTTGATGTGCGTGCGAATTCCTTTCCTATTCGGCACACGGTTCTTCTATTCTGTTCACCTAGCCGATGATTCAGTCACACCGGGACAAATTGGTGATCATGTACCCACACTATCCATTCAATTGAAAATAACGAATTCGACGGTTAACTGTTATGCAGAACATTTCAGATGCCAAGTGAGTCTTCTCGTTGCCAGATTCAGTTGAAATTGTTTGGGACAAAACGAAAACAACCTTGTTTAGTTCGGTTCAGCCACTACACCCGCTGGCGGGACGCAGTGGTGCTTCGGTTTTGGTTTTGTTTGTTGCCTTGCGGCATCGTCTTTGTTATTTTTCACTTTAAGACGAAGTTCATGCCAAAGTAGTTGGAATTCGTGTGTAATGCTTCGGAAGTTAGGCCCAACTACTCGACAGTGATAGCGTTCTGGTTGGTTGGTGTAGTGCCTGATATATTGAGCACGGCGCTTAACCCCGTAGGCACTGAGATCGTACGCAATGTCTCACAATATGCCAGTGAAATAACACGTCGGTTGACTGACTGGATCTTGTCGTGGTCTCAGCAATCCGTTGATGTATCCAGTGACTTATCTAGTCTTGCTCGCTAACTAGGCTGGTGACAGCCGACTAAATGTGAAATATTTGCCCACCGATCAGGTTGTGGATTAGCCAACGAGACTACGACCGTAATATCTCAGTTAGCGGTTGTATTTCATTTTGCGAACATTACGGAATAGTTAGCTTGCAGTTCAGTTTCAGTTTTTTTTACAGCCGTTTGCTTTGCACCAACGCGGTCTGTTTTTGGTTATTGTATAACAGCATCTTCTACACAGAACGAGAAATTGTGGAAGATCAAATACAAGGTAATAAGTTGAACAAAAGTGTTGAAGGGGAATGTCATCACAGTGAATAGTCGAGACCGCACTGCCCATTGATTCGAGCGGAGTGGGTAGTGCTAAGTACGCCAGTGCTCAGAGGTCCCGTACCGGATTAACATCGCACTGGAATATGGGTGAGAATTCGGAATCACCAGCCCCTTTTAGGGTCCTCAAAGAAAAACTTCGATGTGGGCAACCGCCTAGTATCGCTTTTCTGTGGGCAACCGTATCAACGGTTAGCATGCATTTTGCGTGCTTAATTGCTTTACTTCCTTGAAAGGATGCGATGCATGTTGTGTCGTATCAACCCAGATGAAATCTCAACTAATCCAGGTCTTACTTCCGTACCACTTTTCTCAGATTTCGCTTACTTCACTGAGAGGATTCGAAATGAATTGAAAATCTGATGATGATGATGATGATGATGATGATGATGATGATGACGATGATGATGATGATGACGATGATGATGATGATGATGATGATGATGATGATGATGATGATGATGGTGATGATGATGATGATGAGGAGGAGGAGGAGGAGGAGGTTAAACAGAAATTAGAAAAGGTTGAGTGAGAATCATGTCGGTCAGGGAAGAGTTCGAGTGCATCCGTGCTACCGACAGGCAGATTTGGTTTGTCTTGAACCCTTTATCCAGCGGACCCCCCAAAACTGAAGTCTAACAAAGACCTTCGGGCTAGCCCACCGGTTAGGATTTTTACACGTTTCGCTAGCCATGGACTGATTGCCTCGGTGTGCATAGAAGTCTGCCTGTGGGTACAACTAGGGTCACTCCCAGCCACCTCAACTCAGTTACCTTTAATGTTTGTCCCATAAACTGGCTTTCGCAACCGTTTAGATTCAGCATTACCGAAATGCTATCCCTACCATATTCGATCTTTACCACCGCTGGCCCAAAACCGACATTAAGCGACCATATTTCTGAGCCGAATACTAATCTGACCTAACCGCTATACCATACACAGGATTTGTGATGGACAAAAAGATATCTTGCCAGCGCCAAAGTTGTATGAAGTTGGTGTAACTCAAATGGACTCACATTTCACCTTTTTACCGGTAACTTGGTGAAATACCACTCCCTAGATGGTTACAGGTTCACATAAGCCGAGATTCCCTGTTCTAAAATAGGATTACTGCTTGAGGTTTAAATCGCTGCAGAAGAATAACATCCCAGACGGTGTCGCGTTATTTGGCTGGGGTCAAGCGACCAGTTTCATGGCGTTTGAACGGAAACTTCGAGGGTTCCCAACCCTCCATCGTCGGTCATTTTCTCATTCGATAGCCTCAAGCTGGTCACAATGTTTATTCTTTAACTAGGGAACACTGTACTTTCAATAATGGGAAAAACGAAAAAGATCTAAAGGTTAAAAAACCTGAGCCAACCAGTGGTTTATTCGGACTTTCACTCAAAAGTGCAACTCCGTCCTCATATTCAAAATCGGACGGCATCGCAGTGTGGACTTTGGACCACATGTTTCAATTTACCCGAACGACCACTGGCCACGGTTCGTTTTTTAACGTACCACGCTTGTCCATTCCCTTGCCAGGCACCGTATGAACACATCAGTCTACAAATAAATTCTGTGCAATGGATGCTCAAAACTCCCATGTATCCTTTGGATATTGGCTACTCATTACGTCTGTGTAAGATATCGCGTGAGACGTGGCACGACATGGCAGACTATTTGCTTGGCACTGACTGTTGGCAACCGGGGTTCGGAGAGCCATCCACAACTGACCATCCCATGTCGCTGCCTCATTATCTGTCGTTTGCGTTTACAAGGTCTCGGTTCCAAATCGGGGATATTTCCGTAAAAATTGGCCTTCTCGACGTGGATACTTCAAAAAAGCAAACCCAGTACAATCCTCTGCTGAGCCTATCGCGCTTAACTTGTTTTTCATGGTTCTCCAGCTACCCGGAAGCGTGGTGAGTTCCCGATTGCTCGTTTGCGATGATTTATTCGTTTCTCTCTGAACACTGGTATTGTACATGGCTGATTGTGGATCGATGGTGCTCTTGTAGATTGCCTTAATCAGTGACGGTCGAGCGGTTCTATATGAAAGTTACGGCTTCGACTCTCTCTCTATATATGTATGTATACGAATATGTATATATATATTCATATATATATATATATATTGTAGTGAGACATTAACCGATCAAAACCAATACCAGTATTGTTTTCCAGAAAGCGGTTTTGCCGTGTTTTTCTGAGAAATCGTTCCTCTGCGTCTCAAATGACTTGAAAAAGCTCAGTTGTTCCGTCTTGCAATGTCCGGGCCAGATTGTGTTCCACCTCGTGTCGGAAATTGTGCTGTCTGTCATTGTATACTACTTCCCAAAATTCAAAGTAACATATTCACGCCCTGTCATAGTGGGTGCGAAATTCAAAATCATGTACACGATCCCCTGCCCAGTTGTATGCTTGGCTCCCAGTACGGTGACGGCGAGAAGCGTAAGCCCAGAGATGCTTATCAGTTGTTTGCTAACATAAAGACGTCCATTTAATGGTTAACTTACAATAGAGTGTTTTGTATGTGTGTGTGCCTATGTTCATGTTTACCGATAAATAGATTGAGCTGTCCGCGTCCGTCATCAACTAGCCGTGGGGTGTTCAAACAGGTCAGATGCCGGAGGTGCTCGAGAACAGGCGTGTTAACTTAACTTGAATTGTACTGGAATCCAAGGGTCTGGATTTGTACTCTCAGGTACTTTCATACTAGAAATGTTTTCAGTTCACTACACATTGAGGTTGGTTATCATATAGAGACAGATGATGACAAACGGTTGATTGAAAAGCCGAGAAGTTTTGCCTACTTCACCGAGGATTAAGACAAGTTTCATGTGCGTGCTCATGCACTGCTTTTTACATACTCGGATGCATACTAAAGCGTGAACACAATAACACGTACGTTCTCGTTTGCGTCCTAGCCAGGTTCACCTAACTAGTGACCCCGAGCTACCTGTTGCATCTACCCGACAGGGCAATAGGTAACCACAATCAGAATCGGATACTTACAACGTGCTTCATGTATCTACTCAGATGAACACACGAACCACATTGAAATCAAGTATACTTATTACTTATTCCCTTGCTTGTCTGTAGACGCATCCACTTGCTACAGAACCGATTACCCACATACTGATAAAATCACTTACTTCCGTATTGTGCCTAGCCATATTTACGAACATCACAAATAATAGGACAGATAAGTAGATCCAAACATTATCTTCGCAATCAGTCTGTTATTTTTTATTATAGGCCGGTTTATGTTTCCTGCTGAGGTTAGCCTGCTTAGTTTTAAATCTATTCCACATACAGGGCCGCAAACCCTGAATTCGATGTGCTATCCTCCTCCGAACTACGACTGAAGATGGACGATCACATTCAAATGCACATCAGTCCTGAAAGTCTTCCTGTCCTGTTGTGTTTGGTTACATCGCTTTGGTGCGAATCAGAAGGTGTGTATTCATCGATGGACTCAAGTAGAAGCTCTACCTGTAGGTTACCGAGCGGTACAGATTGGAGTGATGAGGTATACCGACGGAAACGCCTTTATATTCGTTCTGCACCGGGTAAGCATCGGTTTGTTGCACGCATAAATAACATCAAACTTTCACACTGAACAGTTGGCCAAGATTTTCTTTCAGGGGTTTCTGACTGCTGAGTTTTTTTTTTTTTTAGATTGCAAGCGTTTCATCACCACCCCAGGTGACCTCATCTGTGCATTGATAATCGTGTTGTTCATACAAATTGCGCCCTATTCACTACGGAGGCTACCGTAAATTGTACGCTTTCGGGTCAGAACCCGCTGTATTCACATTCTTTCTTCATGATCCTGACTATTTGATCACTACTGACTGCGTGTTGCTCCAGACTTCTAGGTTGTTTTTTTTGATTTTCTCTTTTGGAGAAGTGGGCCTTAGACACCACGGGTTAGTGTCTGATCTCCGGGATTCATAAATCAAACAGGAAAAAAACGCCAGTCTTGGTAACATGTCGTTTGAGTGTACCAGCAGGTCGCACCATTTTCTGTGTGCCACGGCAACTGTTATCATTAGAGAGGTACCTAGTATCGCGTCGACCAGCAGGACCAATCAGGAGTAGTTTGTGCTATTCCATGCCTCGAGTGTGATAAACAATATGTCGGTGAAACAGGCAAGCAATTTCGCACACGCTTGAGCGAATATAGCTTAACCCTGTGACGCGCTGACCCACATTCGCAGATATGGAACGATTGTGCGCAAACAGGCCAAGAGCTCAACATCAACAACTCAAAGGTAGTCAGTCGGGCCAACAGAAGGAGGAGCGACTGATTGTCGAAGCCCTCCACTCGAATAACTCGTTCAATCGGTATGTCGAAATTGATCAACATTACGTCATCTTAACAAGATCTAGGATGCAGAATAGAAAGACAAACAGACTGGCAATGCATCAAAACGAACGGAACTAGCGATCCCGTTCAATCACTCATTCATGTTTGACAACGAGTCCAAGTTTGGGTCGAGAAGTTATAACTCAATGTACGCCTTCTTCTTCTTCTGCCAAAAGGTGGACGGTGGATCGGCATGCGAGAAACAGAAAACCGAAATCGGCGTAGAACTATCAAAGGACAACTGTTTGCATGGCGATGCATTTTGTCATTGCTCACCCGATGCTCCCATCCAACTCGAGCCATGCTTCGGACACATCAATCGTTGAATATAGTAGACCGCCTAGCAACAAAAGGTGCCAGGCCTCGCAGCTTTGAGCAAAGTATTGCGAACTGCAGCAATGTGCACCCTCCGCTTGAGGGAAAACCGGATGTACTTTCAGCGCAATCGATGTCGCGGTTTCACGAAAGCTGTCCTGGCTTTCGCAGTTTGTGATATGATCTGCTCCCCATCAGCTCTGCCAAATGTAATCAACCTCATGAAGTACAATTTACTACTTTTAACTGGCCACCACAAAGAATAAATACAAGCACAGGTGATTTATTCCTTTTTCAAGGCTTGGGCTTCCCTGCGGATCTCCGCCTCAGGAAGTAGACCTGTTGAAACAGGCCACGGGACGTGTGTCGGAGTAACTGTGGCGGGACCTGATGCCAAAGGCCAACTAAATTATGATTTAAAGTGTTCCTCCAAACGTGCAAGACGTCGCTGGTGATTGCGAATGGGCTAGCCGTCGGCTTCACAGGTCTTGCTCACATCTAATGCCTTCTTTACCGGTAGCTTGGTTAATGTGAGACAGCTTTCGGCGATTTCCCGTGGCGATTCCTGCTCAAGCTTGCGTTGAGTTCTCGTCTTTTGTTGAGCCGTGCTTCACTATACCCGCTACCAACCGGGATGGACTGGCTTGTCTCACAAAGGCGCGAAGGCTAAGCAGAAGTCCAGTGTCACAACAGTACGAGTCAGATCACAACTTACCAAGCCAGAAGAATACAAAGCATTCTTGATAAGCGACCAGTACCCACTGATTTTATTAAACGGGAGCAGTTCTAGGTTTTCAGATAGCACGTTTTGGAAAATGGATAGGTGGGGCAGGTCAGAAAGCCTATTAGAATCTAACCGATGCTCATCCCGCTTTTCGAGCATGTGTACAGCTTGATTCAGACTGATACTCAGTCGGGACCAAGGAGAAATGCTTCAGGACGACCAGACAAACATTTCCGCCATTGGTAACAGATTTCGATGTGGTCCATCTGGGTCCATCACGGATTCAGAGAGGGCGGACGCCAGGTTGCGTACCAGCGATTGGAGCGTCTGAAGTTCATACTAACAAGAAAAAGCTTTTAATGTGAAAACGGCAGCAGAAGCCGTTCCCGGTTCTGAATCGAGAGCAAAAGGACCTCCTAAATGCGTCTCGTCCGAGCACGCTGGCCTACTCTATCATTCATGTCTCCTGCTAAAATCGTGACGCCATCTCGTTTTGCTGTGCGTAGGAGATCGTGCGGATTTTGATAGAAAGTTCCCTTGATTGTATCTTTTCTACCCAAAGAATGGATGGGGGTCTCAGTCTAATGCCAATCTCTTGAATGTAACACACGTCGGTGGTTGGGGTCTGCAGTGAAGTAACTAAGCATACCTGCACACATAAGTATTTGTACATTTAACGTGGCTATTTTGTAGGGATATCGAGAACGAAGAAGCGCATCAGTCTGCCAAAGCAAGTTCGGAGAAAGTTAAAAACTAATCGAAATAGGATGCAAAACAGGGCACGTGATTTCCCTCGATGACTCTATCACTAATAAGGCCGACTGCAATTATCTGTAAATGTTCAAATGAAACACGAGGAATTAAAAACGAGGAGTTGGATAGATAGAAAATTGCGTGCAGTGTTAGAGTATGTGCGGGTGCGATTAAAACTTCCGCCTGAAAAGAATTGTTTGCAAGTCTGGACACGACTGGTTGTTTGTATTTCATGTATGCTGTCTTAATCTTGGTTTTCTTGTTCAACTGTTCAGAGAAGATCGTTTTGCTAATGTTATGGACTTCGTATTCTGTTTTTTTCTGTGAATATTTTATAACTTGACATAAAATAAATGATTTTTCCTCCCCCCCTCCCCTTATGTTATAATTTCCATTCTTCGTTCGTAGTTCCCTATACGCTCTGTTTTGACCTATGGGGTTCAGTCCAGTGTCGCTTTCTTACGGGCCATTCGATGAACATTTTCCAATTCGTCATGGAACACGATTTGCGCTTGTTTTTGTTTAATCAATCCAATCTGAGTGTTGTACCCATATTGGAACATACCAGCCCGTGCAATGGTAGCCGGAAACGGGTTTTCCATTTGGACAGTAAATCCGAAGAGGAACATCCAATTGTGAGTATTTCGTGTCAGTTCAATAGGGACAATTTATCGGAAGCTGGTGAGTACATTGGCACACAAATTTCCCACCTCCACAGTGGTAAATTACATTCTGTACACCCGTGTGTGTATACATATATGTATTTATATGTCTATGACTGACTGTATTCGCACTGATAAGCTTGGATACCAGTGTCTCTTGATATTGTTGTATTGTGCGCGACATGCAATCTAGTCTAGCTTTATTGGGCAATGCATCTGTTCAGCGATTGTTACTTCGGCACACGAAATTAGCTAGAAAGCCAAAACAATGATAGGTATAAAATAGCAGTATGAAATAAATGATCAATTCAAGTGCTAGGGCGATAGAGACGCAAATCGTCTGAACGAAATCTATAGCTCTCATCTCCTCTCCTCCAGTTTTTCCCTTTACTATGGTCATCTATGCTATCCCCTCCTTTTGTCAATGATGTGGACGTTTTTACTCTGCGCATATCGATCTTTCTAAGCATGTATTGGTCCTGGATCTCTAATACTTTATCTTAGTTATTAACTTCCTAGAACCACCGGTTTCAGCTTTACAGTGCACCCACGGACTTCGGTGCTTATTTTGTCATTCAACATGTGCTTAGCTCGGAATTCGATCCAAATTGATCGGCCGAGTGGACTCTATGAACCTTGTATAATATTATTACACTCACAGTTGCACAAACGTTTAACGAACCGTTTCGTTATTTTCTGGCTCTCTTACTATTTTTGCGTTAGCCTTATGGCAACCGATCGAAGTTAATTGGTACCGTGTTTGGATTGCCCCTTAGCTGGCCAGCCACTTTTCTTCATGATGTACCTAAACACGAATTTGAACTGAACTTATCGGTATTTGATAAAGCGATTCCCAGCACTGTCGTTGTTTCACCCTATCAGCCCTCGGTCTTATGTAACACTTGCTCTCCTGTGTGCTCCTTGCTTCCAAGCCTCCATGTTGTTGAGTGCGACTGTGGGTGATTTGCATCTGATCATCACACCGGATCTGTTCAACTGGTTTAATTGGACTGTGTCGGACCATTCGTCGTCGAACCCCGTTCCGGTTGTTAAAACCACTGCCTCATCGTTACGCTTGAAACAGGCACCGGTTTCTGGTGAGGCAATCACTCGCTTGTTTGGTAAGCACTATAAATATGGGTACAATAGGCTATCCTATTTTCACGTTCAAGTATCTCGTATCAAGTATCCCCCGTTTGTAATCACAACATCAAGGCGTCTTGTGATAATAATTACGAAAAATTAATTGAGTATGCATGGTCCATCACACATTAACGATGTCATCTCGACTGGTGATGAAGCGTTTGCGATCTAAACACCAAGCTCAGCGGTCATCATCATCATCATCATCATCGTTCAGCTTTAAACACTCAGTTCACACTTCCTGGAATGTTAAATGGAAAATTCTACAGAAGATTTGTCGGACCGGAACCAGAAAACATAAGCAATGACGAATGAGGCAATGGAGCAATCAGAATAAATCATTGCATATTAAAAATTTTCGATTGGAAGATCGTTGATAAGTGTAACATAGATCCAAACATTCACTCGGATTTCCCGACAGCACGTCAATGGACGGCAAACTGGGATATAAGCGTGGCTCTACACACTTGGACTGAGAGGCCAAGCCGAACAGTGTTCAGACAATTCATCGATCTTTCGGAAATCTTTGATCATTTTCAGACACAATTTTCTCCGAAGTCTGTTTGTGATCCTCCAGGTATCATTTATGTTGACGATTTGGTTTGTTTTGTGCTGTATTTCTATCGCAAGTGAAATTTCTGCGTTCCCGCTTGAGTTGTTCAATCTCAAGCCACGCATATAGTCACCCTTGCAATAATTCTGCTCTGAGTTGGCATTTCCGTGCAATCGTAGTATCCGGTAGATTTTTTGCCACCACGACTGTATAAGAATAATTACTACTTTGGACACCGGACTTTCGCGTCTATCGACTGAGGAGCTTTGTCAATCGCCGTTTCGGAATCCGATAGAAGACACTATTGCAATGCATTCGCGGGGACCTTCAATAGGATTCATTGGTTGTTAGCGTTCAAATTGCGCGATTACAACGCATCCATCGCAATGATTTCGCGAATGAAAGTTGGAACTGCAGGCAACAAGCATCTTCACTAATGAGTCAACCAGTATGCAGTAGTTCGAACTGGCGGGCACAATTAATTAGGAAGATTGGGTGGCAGGTTTTTTGACAAGTTCGGAACCTGATCCAACTGTGGACAGTCTTCGGTATCGACGTGATTCGAATCAACGCATGGATGCAATTCACGCATTAGTATCGTATGTTCTATGACAGTCAGACTGTCACAAGTCTGCTGACGTGATTACCATGTTTTTGCCCAATTTCGGCGGGTGACAGTGTATCCTTCATTGAAATGTCCAAACACCGTTCGGCTTGATCTTTTAGCTCAGTTGGCAAAGCAGACGCGTACAATGCATAGGTGGCTTCCATTTCGTGGACTCGAATTCCACGCCACATCACAGTTGGACATTTCTCTCACTTACTGTTGAACTAGTATTTTTCACTCATTAAACAGCGAACTTTGAGACGACGATTGGAAAGTAAAAAAACGATTCCCTTTTTTATCCGTTACTGGTCACTAAAGGAGCAAACTGTTTGTGAGAGCAAAAAGTAGCCGGAAACTAGTGAGAGCACGTGAAGACGGAAAGTTGCGCGATTTACAACCTGTCCGTATTTTTAAGCTTCCTATTATTTCTGGAATGAGCCCCAATGTTTAGCTTTGAAGCGGAATAATCCCTGATAGACGAAAATTTTGGTCCGTTTACTGTGCTAAGGTATTGCACATATTTGCCCCCTTTGCTATGTCCACCGAAGAAAAAAGTACCAGATCCCACATGCACAAGTATCCCGGTTACAGTGAGCGATTATATATATTATATATATATTATATATTTCGGCGTGAATTTGGATATGCAACATTACGTCATCTTAACAAGACTAGGATACAGAATAGAAAGACAAACAGACGGGCAATGCATCAAAACCGAACGGAACTAGCGATCCCAATCAGAACTCAGCTCATTCATCGTTTGACAACGAGTTCACAAGTTTGGATGGAACGTTCACTTATAAACGGTATATTAACTCAGTGTACGCCATTTTCAACTTCTCCTCTCGTAATAGTATGCCCAGAACCAGTTGACGCTGTCGTGGTGTGTGCGGTTCTACGAGCACTTCAGAGCTCAGCTCGTTAGCTTCGTGCTATTGGCAGTGAAAGCAGACGTGGGTAGTCAGATACCTTTCCTAGACGTGCTAGGGACTAAAAAAGAGGACCTTTTTATTCAAATTTCTGCCAAGAGAAATATACCCCAACTTTCACAGCTTAGTATCTATGAAAGACAGAAAAGGAATATGCAGAAGTGTCTAGTTTCACGGAGCGGGAAAACCTGTTTACCAGTGGTGTCGATGGCAGACCTGAGTTGATATCAGTCATTGATGATTTTGTTCGAAGCAATGGCTATCCAGATGCTTCATTAAGAGTCAATTGCAAGATGAAAAGGTGGGGAAAAACCCTGAGTTCATTTCAAGGCTGAAGAAAAAGGTGAACATATTTTTTAGATCCTCCCTTCAAGGGGTGATTATTTTTAGTCATACCTATATTGGACGTCCCCAACGCACCGCACCGCCTGACCCTCTATATGTTGCGCAACTGCATGTATTTTCATACTCAGAAGCGATACGCCTTGATAAAGCATACAGAATAAAGATGATTTGCTCAAGTTTATCTCTTTTGTGGTAGGGTTTTCATTCACTGTTTTGAGTTTCGTTTCTTTTTTAACAAGTAAATAATAATGTACGTAATTTTTCAGGAAGGGGCTTGCAGCCAACTATGGAAGTCGACCGACGGTGGACGGATTCGAACCCGCGACCTTCACGTCCAATCGCCACGACCTTACTCCACTGGTTAAACCGCCGAGAGTGGGCTGGTCCTGTAACTGCATTCTGTCTTGGATCTAATCGTCTTCGGCATTTTTGTTCATATAATGGGATAAAATACACCACTCAAACTGGCTTAATCAGTGTGGCTCAGGGACTGTGTTTCGTGTAACCTTAACTGCTCATCTCGTAGATCCCAGTTGGGCTTTCGAGATCCTCTACCTAGTGTTCCCGAATAACTAAACTAGGAATTGCTAAAGTCTTGGAGATTAAAAATTTCACCCCAAACTCCTATGCATAAGAATGTTCATGCTTTACACCTACCATGGCTTACATCATACAAATACATTCATACTCATACCAATTACAGGGACACAAATTTCTCAGGGGTACGAACGAAGTAATGACGGCGGCCTAAAACACTATGCGATTTATTGCTTGTTACAGGTAGATGAAGGACTGCAGACACAAGTGAACATTCAGTAGTAATCTGGTGGGTCAATATTACTCTAAACTCCAGGAGGTTCATGTTTTCATTAAACTGGAATGTTATGTTTAGAAACTCCAAAGACACTTGTTCACCTGATTTGTGTCCCTAATTTATAAAAAGTTTACAGTAGTTGATGCTATGTGCCTGTATGCTTTTGGTGGGCAGTCAGCGTTGCTATACGGAGCTCGAAATTACTTGTGAGTAATATGTGGAATTGATGTCATGTTTGCTTGATGTACACACACGCCTTCCGATTGAAAAGTCCTGATTCGAACTCTGAGTGTGATGGAGGATATCCAACACCGATCAGTTCTACTAAGAGCGAAACTCGAGTCTGGTGTTGCCCGAGAGTAAGTTTCACCAGATGAATTGATGCTTGTGCATGAAAGGTGGAGTCCGACGGTCAGTCATTCAAGCAGTCCACATCTTCTGCTTGAAATGTAAGTTTCAGATCTGATCTCGCAACAGCAACTTGATAGAACGCACTGATACCGACGTGCTACGGAGATCGTGTTCGCGTGGCGTTGGAGGTATAGGATCTTTATATTGTGTTTACTCCTACAATCGAAAAGCTATTTCAGCCGACAATAACTGCTAATATTGCCATTATTATTAATAAACTCTAACTTGGGAGCGATGCGAGCTGTTTTACAGTCGACAAAATAACAGTAACAATAAACGGCAAAGTTCTTCAAAATGATCTACAAACCGTGATCAGTTATGAGCACAGCGAAAACATGGTATGTCGACTTTTTATTGACGCTTTTAGATGAGTTATACATAGGTCTGTAATACTCACGGCTTACGTTGTGCGTCAAGTGACTGATCCGATGATGGCAATAATAAAGATTTACGATCTAGCATTCGAGCGATGCTTAGTCACTTTCATAACCACATTAAATATATTTTGATATTTTCGTTTTTTTTCGCAGTCTTTGAAGAAAAGATAGTTATGCTATGATTATTGTCATACAAGATGGTCTAACATGGTATATCTACGCACGCTTAAAACTATCAGTCTGTGCGTATATGAATATAATTGGCCACACTTTTGAAGGAACTGCACGAAACGAGGTTCAACGTAAACAAATTGTTCTTGCGTCTTCAGAACATCATACATCTATACTGACGGATGTTGGCTCTAATATCTCTTGCAGACTGTGCCCGTTTCATGGTAAACATCGTCCCAATTTCCCTCAAGCACTGCCGTCAGCCTACTGCCATGCCACATCCATTGCGGTTAGCACTAGGTTACGAAAACCACACCAAAGTAACACGTCTTACCTACCACCATTTTGTATAGTTTTGCCCCGGCCAACAGAAATTCCTTAAAACGATGTGTGTTCTTCTGTCTTTGTCTTGTCAAAGAAAGCGTATACGTCAGCTCCCGCTGAAATCTCACCCAACACAGTCACCCTACGTGGTCTCTCTGTATGTTAACTTAAATCTCCTGAAGCAAATACCCAAGAAAAACTGCCAGTATCTGCGACATCGTAATTACCGCGAATAGTACATGTAACTTTCGGGGAACAGCATATGGTCGTAGTGAGGCTTGCCTGCGTATTTAACGCTGCATCGTTATGATGATTGAATGATGATGATTGCATGATGATGATGATGATGATGATGCAATGATGATGATAATGATGATAGATGATGATGATGGTGATGTTTCGCTGATTGACCGTAGCTCAATTCTCACTATCTTGCTGAATCACATGCAAAGCTAGTAACTCGGACAGTTGCTGGTCATCCGATAAAGCGTAAATTCCGTGCATGCGAAGCGACTTTAGTACATCGGTAATCTAATTTACCAATTTGAATGGCCAGGTGTATTAGCTCATCACCTCCTAGCTGAGACCAGAAATGAGAACACAAGAAAGACAGAGATCGGGGGAATGCAATTCTAAATAGGTCCGAGTCGTCGCTAGTGAAGACGATGGTAACAGAGATAAATAAGCTGCAAGAACCCGAATGTCTGTTTCTTGTGCACATACATCAACTTCAAGCATCAACAACTCAATTTAATTAAAGTTAAAATGTTGTCATGCCACTGGACTGGTTGCATCATTCCAGATTTGAGAGATCTGCATTCTATGAGCAGATTCTGTAGAAACCACATTAAGTATACATCCACAGCAATCCACTCTTATCTCCGATACCGAACAGAAATTCACTTATATGAATACCGTCACCAGTAATAATAATAATATGATAAAACTGTGAAAAAACAACCAGTGAGAACAAGAATGAAAAAAGAAGACAATGTTCAACCCGAATGAATGTCTACATCGCCAGACGGTCATCACCTAGTCACCTGATTAAATGGTCTTCACAATCGGACGTCATTATAGCCTGGACTAACCATAATCTCGAATAGTGCTGCCAACAGACCCGCGTCGTTTGATTTTGTAGACAGATTTGACATTTCATTGCTCAACAATCTACTTCTACTTGGGGAGGGCAACGTATCAGTACGTACATCTTGAAAATTATTTTCGAGGCAACAGACAGTTACTATAGCATAGAATTTGTTGTTGTAGCTGTGTGTTAATAGATTAGAGCTTGTTGCAAGAGTTGTTAAGAAAATCAAGAATGATTTATTGACGTGGAGTGCCCTAATGATTCTGTCTGCAGACTTTAGGAGAAACATGCGTAGAAAGAGTTAACTTTAAAATACAAATCCACCGAGGGACGTTCGGGGTCAGATATTTTTTTTCGCGAGATCCGCGTGGGTCATGCTACGATTGAGCGTTAACTTGTATCTTGTCTGTTGTGGATGAAGCAAATCGTTATTTTATGCTGGCGTTCTTTCTAAACAATCGAGTTGTTGAACTGGTTTACGATCGATTCCACCTTCTGGAATGTTTAGACATGGAATAATATTTCTACGAAGAGTGTTTTTCGCAGTGAACGCAGAACATAAGCATGTACGATATTTGAGGGCAATGGAGCGATCAGATAGAAATACAGTTGCATATTAATAGAATTTTTTCTTGATTTGTGTAAGTATCGTTGATAAAGTTTTTAGTATTGATGTAGTATTTGAGACAACCTCACATTCGAGATTTCATTCGACTGCAGTGCGTGATGGACGCTTAACTGCTGACATTAAATGCGTGTCTCTACCACTTGAGCGCTAGAGGCCAGGTTACCCGTAAACGCGTTCAGACAATCATCGGATCTTCTGGGATACTATCTTATGATCATTTTCAGTATGACACATATTTTCTCCGAGTTCTGATTTGCTTTTTTTTTTTTTTTTTTTTTTGGTTAGAGGGTGTGGAGTGTTGATCAATGCGGAGGGTGATGTATCAATTTTGTTGACTGATTTGTTGTTATGTTGCTTATTATTTATCGCTATAGTTGAAAATTTCTGCATCGCTAGTTGTTTCAAATCTCAGAAGCCACGCATACTCGACCCGAGCTGAACATTCTGCTCTTGAAGTGGCTTTCCCTGTGGATGACGTAGAGAATATCCGTATTGTTTGTGACACCCAGCGATGTATAAGATATACTACTTGCACCCGGACCTTCGCCGTTCTATCGACTGAGGAGCTTTGTCAATCGCCGTTTCGGAATCCGATAGAAGACACTATTGCAATTGCATTCCGGACCTTCATAGATCAGTGGTTGTGCGTTCAAATTGCGCGATTACAACGCATCCATCGCAATGATTTCGCGAAAATTTGACTGCCAGGGCAGGGCATCTTCCACCTATAAGTCCAACCATTATTAGCAGTAGATTCGAATGGCAGGAGAACGATCAATTATGAGGAAGATTGCAACGGTGGCACGGTTTTTTGACAAGTTCGGAACGTTGGATCCAACTAGGGACAGTCTATCCACATGGGCGCCGGGCACGGCTTTATTCACGACGGTCGATAATCGAATCAACGCATGGATGCAATTCACGCATTAGTATCGTATGTTCTATGACAGTCAGACTGTCACAAGTCTGCTGACGTGATTACCATGTTTTTGCCCAATTTCGGCGGGTGACAGTGTATCCTTCATTGAAATGTCCAAACACCGTTCGGCTTGATCTTTTAGCTCAGTTGGCAAAGCAGACGCCGTACAAATGCATAGGTTGCTTCCATTCGTGGACTCGAATCCCGCCAACATCACAGTTGGATCATTTCTTCACTTACTTTAACTAGATTTTTCACTCATAAAGCGAACTTTGAGACACGATTGGAAAAGTAAAAAACGATCCCTTTTATCCGTTATGGTCACTAAGGAGCAACTGTTTGGGAGCAAAGTAGGGAACTATTGAGAGCAGTGAAGACGAAAGTGCCCGATTTACAACTGTCCTATTTTAGCTCCTATATTTCTGGAATGAGCCCCAATGTTTAGCTTTGAAGCGGAATAATCCCTGATAGACGAAAATTTTGGTCCGTTTACTGTGCTAAGGTATTGCACATATTTGCCCCCTTTGCTATGTCCCACCCGAAGAAAGAGTACCAGATTCC
>LUCM01003281.1:35712-62398 GCA_008360955.1 Fasciolopsis buskii | reverse complement strand
CAAGGCTGATATGGTCAATGACCAACCAAGTTTTTGGAACCGCAGATTTCATTTCTGCTACTAATTTTCCAAAAGAATCTATCCTTTCTTAATATTTCAAATTCGACCGTTATTTTAAATATTGTCGCGGTGTGGAAGATTTTTAATATGGTCCGCGAAAGATTCATGAAAAGCCGTTTTGTGATTGGCCAGTCCACACATCGATCAAAGGGCCACCCACAAAACTCATATAACGATAAGATAACGAAGTCTTGACTTGTGTTGGTGGGTCACCAATAAACAACGTGGCGAGTACATCTGCGTTCTCTTCTCTCTCTCCGCTCGGGCTGGGCTACTGTTCGTATTTCGCAGCCGCTTAAGTTCCGTGTGGCTGCTCATTCCAAGGGAGGAGCAATTTCCATTCGTTGTGCGACTACGGGCCTTGAGTCTTGAGCCCGAACTTTATTGTGTCTCCAACCTTCTGTGTGTGGTGTTCGTGTCCTACTATACTACAGCTGTGCTCCTGTATATCGTGCACTGCCGAGTTGTGTCCTTGTGCTTTCGTGTGTGTGCATAGCCAACCAAACATCGCAACATAACAAAGGAAAGTCCCCCTGACCGCTGTTTTTTTCCACGGTTACACATGTCTATGAAAATAGTGAATGTCCAAGGGGAAGAAGGAGTGAACCTACACAGGCGGGGGTGGATAAGATGCTGCTGTAGCCAACACATCGAACACCCTCAGTGTACAAACGCACTGTTTCAATCACTCTGATTCGATAGAAAATGACAACACGATCGCCACTGCTCATGATTCACTGCCATATCCTTCAGTATCTTCAGCCAGCTAGTTGACGTGTCTTCCGGACCCAAACCACAGAGACGTGAGACACCCAGGTTCGTTGTGTATTTTCGTATTCCACGTTGCTACGTCATCTGTTGACCTCCACATGGCTTCTTCCACTCCGTGGGAGGTAACCCAAATAGGGCACGACATGTGTAGACGATGTTCCCATAAGCAGCCACGTGATCAACCGCGTAGTATACCTGATTTCACACGCTGAAAATAAGGATTTCGAAAGTCTAACCTGGTATTAGATTCCTGATATTCAACATTCCTCCCTCGGTCACTCCTTCAATCCTCAGCCAATAATTACGTGACATCGGTGGTCGAAACATCTGCGCCGACGAACATCTCCCACACGTCATATTCCATGTCTCCAACCGCTACAGCAGAACTGCAATGCACTGCAGACAGTACACACGACCTTCAACTTCATTGAAATTGATCAGGCCGGACGCCAACAAGTGACTTCAATCCAAGCGTAAACTGCCCGAGCCTTGGTATAGGCTACTACTTCCAATCCCGAGCTAACCATTGTTAGACACGCAGCTACCGAAGATAGGTGAAACGGTCCACCATTGTATTTCTCTCCACTCCAGTATCAAGCTTCGGCGCTACTGTCGTCCAGTCCTTAAGGAGACATGACAAGTATTCCCGGTACAGTTGCTTTTGGTACGGTTTAGTAGTTTACAGAAACGAATATGAAGAGAATGTTATTGGTATACGTGGCTGCGCGGATAGAAATCAAGAGTAGCCATGATTACTTTTCTTAACACGATGCTTTCTCATTCAGCAGTCCATTGTTACCTATTCCCAAAACCTTTTCGTACAGAACTCCGTTACGTTTGCTGTAACAGCACATAACCGTTCATGATTGATTAGTAAATGACCAAAAGCTATCTTATAAAATGCAATGGACAGGGCATTCGACCTGTACCGAAAGTGGCCGGACAATCACGGATTGTGCTGAATCACCGCCACAGTAATAAGATCCACGGACCAAGAAGAAGTACCTTTTTAGGTGAGAGCACTGTTGCGATTTGCTTCGAACCATTTAGCCAACATGAAATCACGAGACTCATTGATAAGATTACATAGATTTACAACTCAATTCATTGTAAGTTTTCCAATTACTTGTGCATGTGTGGTTGCAGTTGAAAAAATACTATCTCTCGGAATATGCGTGCTGTAGAATTTTTAAAACGTTTCTACCTTGGATGCAGAAGCAATCGCTTGTCTATTATAAGAATCTTCCTTGGATGATGCACTTTGAATGCCCAAAATTAAAACCTATAACCGCTATTCATAAAAACAGTCACACTCTGATCTTCCCACTTGCAGAGTATATTCACAAGTCATCCGAAGAAGATAGCTAACGAGCCGCTGTATCAGTGACCTCCTGTCTCCGACGGAATTTCAAACGCCGGTACATGTACAGTCCTGTAAAATTGGGGAAATATAACTGAATGCTTCTCCTGTCTATTTAAGCTACAATCAGCTCTGGACTACTGGCGTACTTGGTAGTAGGCAGATTAACGAAAATTCATCCAACCTACGGACATTCTGCCTAGCGGCCAAGATTTAACTTGTATGGTTCGGTAATTTAATTCACCGGAATATGTCTTGAAACCAAAATTATGGACAAATAATGATCACCAGGCAATAGATTCCTTTAAATTTACGAAGTCAGTGGTCCACGCTGTTTTCCGATTTTCTTATTCCATTCTGTAGCTGTTTGACATTATCAGTGACAAGATCCGCCGGAACATGATCGAATAGTTGGACCTGTTATGCCACCCAGACAGCACCAGGGGACAGCCGAGTATCTCCTTTCAGCTCCAAAAGGGGGATTCATTTAATTTCCATTTTATAGATTGGCGCATTAGACGAACAGTGCCCCGTAAACGTAAAATATTTCCACAAATTCATTTTACTAGGAACATGTGCCTCGCAGCGAACCACAAAATATGTCTCTCAAAATGCTGAAACCTCTGAACTATGCGAGCAAGCAAGAACTCCACGCTTATGTTTTTCCCCCGATTATGTCTATGATTTTCAGCGGAAATCCTTAATAATCAGTAATTAAGTTGGATTATAGTGCTGCTAGTCTCACGTTTGTCAAAGTTAATCAAAATTGCTTTGGCACCGGACTAGTTGGTTTGGAAGTTGTGGCTGTAGCGAGCAGGTTGTGAGCTGCTATACTGTATTTGACCACCTAAATGTCGATATTGACTGATAAGCTCGCCGTGATGTGGCATCCATTGGTTTTCATTCTGGTTTGGGAGTCTTGAAGTCTCGAAATATTCTTTAGGATCCAGCCCAATGGTTTCCGGATCTGTGCTATCTCCTCTACCGTGGGGGTTGTCTGGGTGAAATCGTGAGAACTGGACATCACGGGACGACCACCAATATTGAACGAGCCTCAGCGCATTTGTTAATACAAAAGCCAATCAACTGTGCTGTGTAGAACAACACTCGAAATTAAGTGTGAGACAAAAACAAAGCATCACAGTGGCAAGCGTACAAGCTGAGCATCCTTCAGTAGATGCGAAGGCCTTACATAACAGTATTGACAGGAGTGAACATCGAGCCCAAGTTCTGTCTTTGTTTTTTTCTGCGTTCGCTTCCCCCTTCTGATGACGCAACGGTGCTCACCAAATGAGTCGGAGGAGGGATTGGTAGTCATTTTTAGTTGAAAATGGTGGATCCGGTGTTAGTCGCAGGACCTTACCTAAGCTTTTCCATTTCACATCGCGTCATGTGTGAATCCCATCGAACAGCACCGTCCAGCTTGCAGATCACATGACCTGGCACCGTGTCGTTCCTTTTACCATCATCTATACGGCACAGTGCGGATGGTTAAAATCGGTGCGACCTATTATATTTAATCCAAACGTGTTTGTCCTTGTTTTCCCATTAGTTTGATTCATGGAATCTACCGAATCTTACATGAGTGTGTGTTTGCATGCCATGAATTGCAGACCCATGAAAATGATGACGAGACAGATACCTGTAAACGAAATTCCTTGACCGTTTGAGGACACGCTACCAGGGGGAATAAGTATTTTTTTGAAAACGGTGCAAATACCAGCGGCAAACGTCAGTCTTGCAGTGGCAACGGTTATTGTGCTATACCATTTTCACTTAGTACTGCTTTGACCCTCGATACTAAATCCGTGGCATTTGGGTGGTTTACGTTTGTTTTGTGACACACGAGATTTATTGTAGTATGCTTGGACAGTGCTCCTCCCGGAGGGCGCAAACAGAAGGATTTGCAAGGCGAGAAGGGGACGACACGGTAAATCGGAGTTTAGTAAGTGAGAAAGTCGACAAGGCAAATTTGTTAATTAGTACAACAAGATTTTGCATCACACTGTACCCTTCTGTGCTGGTACTGCACTTTTGAGAGTCCTCGGTCTCAGGCTGCGTGCATCACCCGGCATTTTCAGCTGTTACATGCTTTCTCGTGTACTGTCTTACCAACACTATTTCTACACCACTCAGAATACAATAAACCGTTCGCATCTGGTTTCTGGCTAGGGTCTTCTCTGTTCTATCAACAGAAGCTACAGAGTCAACCCTGGTTCCGGAATCCGAGAGGCGATGTGTACGGATTTGGATTTCGAACCCCTTCTAGAATCGATTTCTGTGATTATCTTCTCATATTTCCGGGAATTGTTGAAGCTTCTTATGCGTCATATTTTAGAAAACGTGAATTTGCACCTCTTGAAGGTAATAATGATCTCAGTAAATTGAAGGAAAACCGCAGTTCCACTCGTAAAAATGAGTTATGGTTCTGCCCAGTGTTTCATTTTCAGCGGTTGAAAATTGTGGTCAGTCGTGGATGGCATAGCAAGATCAAGGTCATCGAGATTTTTCGCGGCAGTTTTTGGCGGCAGCTTGAAGTTCGTTGGTGTGCACGAGTACATGGATCGTACAATAGGTGAGCCAAAACGTTTTAAGGAACAGCATTCGATTTCAGCTGGTTGCAAACCTTTTTAGGTTATTTTGTACAGCCTCGCAGCAGATGCATCGGTCGGGGTTTTCTGCGATTAGTAAAGCAGCCTAATTGATATTTCAGCTGTAGAGTATGCATGTAAAAAGATATCAGACTGGATAGGCTATTGGTATTCCCTGCTAATAACGGTGAGCTGAGGACCGATGAGCATTTTCGGTCACGAAGAGAGCAAGTGCACCACATAGACAAGTCATATTTCGAGGTGTTGCCTGTGCATATGGTTAGATTACTTCCCGTCAATAACATGTCTTAGGTTTACTCGGTTAATAAGAAAAGTCTAACCTGCACTTGATGGAGAGGCTGCTTGACGAAACAAGTCTTATTTGCAGAGTTTAACCTCAACATGGTCGATAGATTGCTAGAAATTTACCATATTTACGTTCCGCATGACTTCCAAGAGAGGTGCAGGAAGTCGTTGTAACTGGACCTGCAAACGCAAGTAAGTTTCGCCGATTTCTGCTTTATTTAGGCTCCACTGAACTTCACGGCATGCATCCCAGTTTCACTCGCTTGATAGCTTTTAGTCATTAAAAAGGCACTGAGAATGCTTACCTTCTCCACAAATACGACATCACTAAACACACATGGTTAGTGGCTCCAAATTGCACGTCACTTTACGGTTACCAGAAGGGTGTATTTGATTTTCACAGTTGGACTTATCTAGCAGACTTCGTCAATCATTTTGGAATATCAGACGTCTTATTTGCGTTTTCTTTTAAATCGTTCTTGCGTTTGATACCGCGTACTGTCACGTCAGAAAGTTTGGCCACGTAGCAGATATTTAGGCGAATGAAGGAGAAAACTTTTGGATGGGATTTATATAGAACAATACTGCTTTGGGGCGACACAAGGCCACGCAGGATATGCTGTATTAGCCCCGATGTACCCCGATTCATTTATCATGACTCTACTTATCCTAATTAATGTCCAGACAAAGTTGTTTATAACGCATAACCATGGGAAGTCCTCCGAAAACCATTTTTTGATTCGGAATTCGTGAAACCGCTGTCGTACAACCGACACTAATGCTTTTGTAATATACCGACCGCGGGAATATACGAATTCGTTTGTTTGAACTAGCTGTCCGAGACTCATGTGGATCACGAGCATATTTTTATTCGGTGACCTTGACTTTGAAGTAGTTATGACTGCATACTGGAAGTCCATTTGTGCATGTACATTGATAAGATTTATGACCCAGTCTCGTAGAATTTACTAATCGACTGCGTTTCGGATTTCAGTATGGGCATTGGCTACGCATTGCTCAAACGAGAGTTGCGCCGTTTTGATCGGTAATCGCTCGGCGATTGTCAGTAACATTTCGGGTAACAGGTTATTCATCAGACGTTTTGCAAAGACCTATGGTTGCTTAATGGTTCGCTTCATTCGTCTTACACTGACATTCTCAGTGAAACTCATCGTAATGGTTGTGTTAAAGATAGAAGTAATATGCAGCAATATTCTTCTGCCCTGGAGTTTTTTTACCTAGCGTCTTGCCACAGGCTGAGACAACAGTAAAGACTTTGTTTTTGGATGCCGTTGGAATTTATTGATTTACGTTGCCTCAGCCGTATTTTTGTCAATTTCGGATATTTGCCACTGTGAGTTTTACCAATTACAACACGGCCGCTGTGATTCAATACAATTGGATACCCGGCGGCAACAGATATCTCTGGATAGATATAACACATAACAGGTTGGTCAAACCAGTTTAGGAGGTCTATAATTCGCAGTCCAATTGGCTAGTCTAAAGAATATTGGCTGTTAGGCTGCTTCCAGCTGCTCGCTCGTCTTGAAAACTACGCAAAGCCAGTATTTGCCCAAACAAATTTTTCTTTTCACTTGTATTTTTACTTCCCTCATTAGTAAAACTACAATGTACACTATATTTTAGGGAAGGGGGCGGCGGCCACCAGAGATCGGCCAAGTAAGCAAAATGACGGCGGTGTGTGGATTCGAATCCGCGATCTTCATGTCCTAGCTTCATTAAATTAGCTGCTTCAACGCAGCCGGAAACCCCACCAGCGAGTGCCAGGTGGCAAAAGAAAATGTCTGAAAAGTAAAAACTAATGCGAATGGTTTTCCTCCAAAAAGCCAACTCACTTGACGGACTGCGTTGCAGACTAACTGGTGATTGGACGAGTGTGATGACATGTTTTTGCTGAAGAATAAACTCCGCCAGATTTTGTGGAAGACATGTCTGAGCTCACTGATGACGAGGAAGGATCATAACAACTAGCAGCCACGCTTGCTGACTTGCCCGTCCCACATCATCAGGCAAGGTTACCTGCCATGCCAGTGGGATTTTGTTATATTTGGATACGTCAAACAGCGAGCTCAAGCAGTCTTCGGAGAAGAATCATTACATCATCAGTTGTCCTCTCACTTATCGTAGCACCCTAAATGCTACCGATAATAAGTAGGTTATGAGATTTAAGGACGGGCGAGTGGGAATGCCCCACAGCAGCGATTTGCAGTGGAAAAACAAAGAACACCTAACCGTCAATATTAAAAACAAAGTATTAGGCGTCTACATCCAGCCTGCCAATGAATGAGTACGTTCAACTTACTACTCAGCCGTTATATCCTGCCTAGCCAGTGACTGTCTGCACCATCAAGACTTTTTTACGCCCATTGGATTGCACGAGAAAACGAGGTTTCATCTGAGTCGCAAAGTATAAACACGGAAGTGGGATCCCGTGTGAGCGTTTCGGAGACGCAACAAAAATATACTTAGACCATTTTAAGAGTTACATCTAAGTCAACTTATTTTTCTATTTCTCTGGGTGTGCAGACATTGAAGGAAGCTGGGTGAGGTGAACACTTAGGTTTAGTTAGTCCTTGCGAGCCATTTCTCCCCTCAACTAATGCTGAAGCTAGAGTTGAGTTTCCTCATGAGTCCCTCACAGTCCCTACATCGAAGCGAAGCAAATTCGAAAAAGTTCTTGGTACCTTGCAACAGATCAATACGCCACGGTCACCCCCGAAAAAGTTTTTTTTCAGGAACCCCAACCGTGGCGCTTGACTCTAACTTCTCACCCAAAACGCATGGAAGTGTCAACCCGTCACGGAAAGCCACGAGAAGCTCAAGTTTATCACCATTCACTCTGTCTAAAACAGCGAGTAGCGCCGTCCTTATTAGCTCTAGCGACGATCGATGCTATTAATTGAGGTTTTGACTAATATTTCTATGGATTCCAACCAATAAACAGGAGTCTAAGCATGGACTGTCAAGTTTCCAGCTCTGGCATGAATTAAATATAGGCATTGTAACATACAAAATGTAAATATTCTTGTTCGGCTTATTTGTTTTTAAGATAGAAACGGAGGTAAAGCCAAGACCGTAGAAAATTGGTGCGGGAGCAGACAGTGGAGTCAGAAGTCACGTAAGAATAAAACAACGAATCGACCGAAAAAATGGATTATGAACGAATCAGAAAATTTCAACAGACTGGGAAATATCAAGCAAACGCAAAAGCGAACGCAAACTCCGGGTACCGGAATAGCGTTGACCTATTGTACAGACGAATTCACTGCAAACGTGTGCAATGGAGATGAGTGGGAAGGATGATTTGGCGGATGGGGCAAGCAAAGGATGAGCCGATAGGCATGCAGCACTGTGATCAAACATAAGCACATAGGTTTGCATTTATATGTATGTGTGTATGCATATATCTATATATGTATTCAGAAGCCGGGGGTGAGCAAACGAACGCATGTCTTCATCAGCTGAACTATGAAAGACAACCAGGAATTGTTTGCTTTGAGGGGAAACGGGATAGATGGAGATAAACTTTTGATCATTACTTTAAGAAAACGCCTCGTCCAATCGGGAACTAAAAACACGATACAAACCCCGGCGTGCTGCTTCAAAGTTTGCGTACATAATGGAAGATGGCGTGGCAAAAAAATGATAAGCATGAAAGCAGCATTGGTGAGAATGGTTCTTCACTTTGTGGACTTGGTAGATCTCAAATTATGACAAGAAGAAGGTCTCGAAAGGGATGTAAGAAATGGCGTCGCGTATGTTCAAACAGAACGGGTTGTGGCATCAAACTCGGATGCCTAATTGAGGTTAAAAATCCGCCTCTCATAAGAAGCTTTTATTCCACCAAGCACTAATACAATACGTGGCATGATTTAATGCTCGATAAAAGGAAATTGGACGACAGCGAGAGCTGTAGCGTGTGAGCGGTTGATGAAAAGGGAGCAAGAGGTGGATAGAAAGTGATCGGTTCTTCTGATTGCCACTGAAGGAACTCAAAATTAAAGGTGCTGTTAGATGAATCATGGAGCACAGTGCTGGGCTTACACAACAGAAATATCTTTGAGCAAGCTGAAGTTGTTTTCGCTGTTTTTATTTGGTTTGGTGGGTGGACATTTTAAGGGAAGACGGCCGCCTAATTTTGATCTTGCATTCGACGGAAAAACTGTGAAAGATGTCCGTGAATTGAACTATTAAGCCACAGGTAGAGTGTATATATTCGCGAACGAATGATGAAACACACTTCGGAAGGCAGAGTCATATCTCTTCCCGGCGATAGCACAAGAAGCCTCGATCGCAATCGGTTGTCAACAGCAATCAAGACCCCGGAATCACAACATTAGGTCTTTGGTGTGGCAAAGGAACTGAATCACAGATTAGACGCACGCAGAGTCTACTAACGGAGAGCGCGATATGCATCATAGGTTGATCGGTAGGATAATGGACACATGCGAACTGGATCGCAGAACTGATGTCACTTTTGAACTCGGACCAGTAACATGGCTTTTTAAAAGGCAGTCACGCACCAAGAGTAACCAGAAGGAATGAGTGAGGAGGCGCATCACACGGTCACGAGACCGTAAGAGACATATGGTTGTCTTGAGTTTTGGTTTTCTTTAAAAAGAAACCGTTACGGCCGTAGTTAAAACAGAAGGTTATATTATCACTTACTTTGCAAAGGTAGTCTCCTGTCTGCACTCTCTGTGCAACCATCGCTTCAGGGGTATTATAATCTGAATAAGTCACAGGGGAACCACTGAGAACACAGTTCGGGTTCTGATTTGGTGCAAAGTTCAGAGGGGATGGAGCCATTTCTAGATCTGTGGAGGGTACTATCGAGATGAGAGAGGCTTTTCAGTGAGACCTGAGGACGGCTTACTAGCAGGCACGAGAAAAAGACAGTTTGTATACCCTGAAGATGGTCCCTGGATCATAATATCCGTCGAAGATCAACCACAACCACTAATGCTATTCATTGTGGAAATCGAATGAGTGCCAGTAGGATATGTAACCTTCTGAAGGGATAATTCTTCCTTCTGCAAAAAGAATCCATGACGGATGAGACGGCGCGGGTCATAGACCAAAACCTGTTACACCAGATCAATGAATTTTGCAGGTTTGTCCTTTCGTCGACCCTGGGGACCTCCGATATCCGCACCGATGGCACTAAGCAAAGGTCTTGATTCCACACCAACGAAGTTACACTCATATGTGCCGTCGTTCTCCTTCCACAACCTTCGGACTTTTAGCAAGCATTTTCATCGGCGGATCGTAAAACGCTGCTCAAACAGCAATCAACTGCCAAATTATGAGCGGGTTGGTGCTGAGTTGGACCTCCTTAAGGTGAATTATTAGAACCCTTCGATGTTATAGCGAAACTGCCTGACGGAGCTGGAACCACTTTGAAAACATGGAGCTTCGGGCTGGAGTCAACCATGTGAGCCGGAGGGAAGCCGAACGTTTCTATAATTTGAAAGATCTGTTCGAGTTCAGTCTAACCGAAGAAAATTGGCTACCGGTGTTTTTTTAACAGGATGTAATCAACCGACCACATACGAACCCCATAACAGTACAAATTGAAGTGTACTTCGGGAGATAGATAAAACCGGGACTGGATGTATTAGTAGACTGTCTCGCACGCACGACAGGACTGCCAAAATCGACTATCTTGTTGGCGTAGCGTTTCGGGTTGACCAGAGAATTTTACCTGGTTTTAGGTCACAGTTAATTGCTTAGGCATCAGCAAAGAACAGGAAGACAGAGGCTGAGCGGAATTGTTGAAGAAGCTTTCGAGTTAAATTCAACGGTGTTAACGAGTAGATTGTAAAAATTATAAGAGGGCACTTCAAATACCAGACACAGGTGGCCAGGATGGCTGAAATGGGTTGACAATATAATTCGGTCTGACCTCGGCAATCATTTGATCACTGACATGGAACATTACCATTTTTCGATATAACTTGATCTCACTTTCGGCCCGTTGTAAAAACAGCCGTTTTTTCTTGATCACTTTGATAGCTACCTCTTCACTAGTCACCTGGTCAAGGGCTTGTGAAATTTGTCCAACTGTCCCTTTCCTGATCAAGGCCAGGATTTTATATCAACCCGGCCATAAATCATCGATTCAGACCAAGTCGTGGTGAGCATAACCGAGTGAAGTAATACTGCTGACAGCCATTGGTTTAATACCAACTCCTGCGCCACCGTTAGTGTTCCCGCTGCTGTTACCACTACTCGTTGGCTCGACCGAGCGACAGCCTGTGGATACAGTAACAGTCAAGTGTATCACCAAGCGAGCCAAGGACTTCCCTGAACTTAGAGTGACAAAAGAACCTGTATCGTTAACAATGTAGAAGCATTGTGTCTTTGCTGGACAAGCCGACGGAATGACTTGTGAAATGCGAATCGAGATAGCGAGGCTATCGTTCTGATGGCTGTGGTGAAGCCGCCACATGTCGTGTATAATCCAAAAAAACGTTTAGGAGTTGGCACCTAAACCGGCAGCAAAAGAAAAACAACAAGTAGTTGGTAGCTACTTACACGGATGCACTGCTGCATTGGAAAGACAGAGGCAATGTGGTCTGGAGTCCTGTTCCATTCAATATGTTATTTATGGTGGTTCCAATATTGGCGGGCACAGTGGTTGCCAATGCCACAATGGTACAAGCAGCCAAAGTCGTCCAATCGGATTACTGCAATCAGCATCTGCCGAGATCTATAAATTTGGCTGCGAAACACGTCACAAATAAGGGCCATGGACCGTAAGACTGACTGAGCCGTGCATCTTGCAGAGAGCAAGCCGATGAAAATTTTGCACCACACATCCCGTACCCCAAAGATTCCTTCACTCTGGACATTTCAAGACAGTCGTTTGAAATGCTCGTAAAAAAGCGACTTTTTTCATTTTTACTATTTTGCCTAATTGCCATAAAACCACCCTCGCCGGCTCCTCTCCAGGCTTGCCAATAACCGCAGTACCTATCCACTGGCTATTAAAAGGCGCAGATTCAACACACACCTTGTTGCCCAATGCTGCATCTCATCCTATGGGCTGATTATTAATCCCAGCTAGGAAGACACTATCCGAATCTTATGCACATGTACCCGTCCGTTTTACCCAAAGACAAACCAAATCACGCGACTGACTGCCCTGGGTATTTTCTCTTGGGCGAACCATTATGACTGGCCAAAGCACAGGTGATATTACCATTGGAATGACGTGCAACCCTTCCCGCTAACTTCCATACCCCTTCTGTCACATAACACAGGAAACAAGGCCATCAAAACTGGACGGTATGCAGGTCATTCATGGCAAGTGGACTGAGGGAGCGATTACACTTCTTACACGAACTCGTATTCTTCCCGTCACACCTATCAGACCAACCCCTTCCAGCCGCATGCGGACAGTGAGAATTCTTGTGGGTTCCAGAGTCTCTCCGTCCAATACTCATCCCAAAATTTCATTAGTTAATTAGTCTGATGCAACCGTGAATGTTCCTTCCGCTTCATCTTCAGCATTACATTGGCTCTTTACTGTTGTTAACCTCTAAGCCCTTAACCAACTCGTGTCATTCAGTCTGGTTTTGACTCATCCCTAGCCCATGATCACATTCACATTCGTTTCCATTTTCTTAGTTTAACTTCTCCGTACATCAGATAATCCGCTCGATTTTCGAGGAACCCAGCCATGTTGCGGCTTCCGTCATCGCTTTCAAACCAATATTTATACCTGCGGCAGGAGACTTTGGCGCATTTAAACTTTAATTGACTCACGGTACGCGACCGATAATAAGTCCCTGAAAGTCGTGGAAAATCCTAGCAGACGATTGTCTTTCTTTTATTTCAAATTGGAAAACTCGTGCCTAGTTTATCACACTACAGACTATGATCGTCGGAGCAAACACATTCAAGTTTCATGTCTGTTTTTATTTTCCGTCTATACGCTGCTCCATGTTTATGCAGATTTCATCTTGCCCCGCGCATGCTTCTCGGAAATGGAAAAATATGCCCATTATTACTGTTATTATTTTGAACCGGATGCGGGCAACGTATTACAATGTATTAGTGTTGAAATAGCACTGACCCGACAATACGCGCGCAGGCAAGCAACGACAGGGGAATGCCATGCTGTGTGCCTTCCTGTCAGCGCAGCACAGACTTGGTGAATGTGTATCCGAATTACTCAGACAAAGTATCCAAGAGATCTGCGGGGGGAAACCGGTCATGGAAGCCCGGAGAACAGAGGAGACAACAGAATTACTTGTAGGGGGACTGTATAGAGGCCGATCAAAAAATTAATCTGGCACTCGGGCATAACACTCGTGTACAAAACTCCAACCAGTTCATTCCAATGAGCGAAACCGGCTAAATTGGCTAGCCATCCTTTGCAGTGAGGCTTGGGAGCAAAACACAACCGTGAGCAGTTGGCGATGGTAGCGAAAGGAGCAGAACGGATTACGCCTCGCGAGGTGTGGATTAGAATTTGCAAAAAACAGGCAGCCTGTGTCCTAAAATGTAAGGCAGCTATATAATAGGCGTGCTAACGAAAACGTCAAAAGCTAGAGCATCATCACGGATTGCGCGACAATCGCTGTACATTCAAGTGAGAAGGTAATTCCGCTTTCAAGCAAAAGCCCGCGGCCACTTGGCTGCGCGCAGCCCAAGTAATAACCATGAGGGCAAAATCAACAACATCCTACTTATGCGGCATCTTGGCTAGGGATCCTTGGTTTGTCAGCGGAGGTAGGCTGGCAGGCGAGGTTTGCTCAAAACCGTTCGTTCTTCCATCGACAGATAGAGTTATGACATCGAAACTAGCAAAGGGACGGTATGCCTTTGATGAAGATAACACTTCTCTTAAAATTCCTGTAGGGTCCAAAATCTCTGGCTCCCTTGACGGCAAAAGAAGGCTGCAGGAAGTGCACAAACCGAGACTGAATGGACTGGGAAAGGAGTCCGCCCGGATCAAGGGCGCTGGTGGTGCCTGGGATACATAAGGGTCAGAAACGCTGCAGGCAGAACCAGTATTTGCACCGTATAATGTGTCCAATTACCCACTTCACAGACATGCAAGCGATGGAAGTTCTTACATCAACCGAGTGAAATAACGAATCGTCTGCAGAACGATTCACCTGGCCGTCACTACGAGGCTGCATCTTGACGTGGTGTGGTAGATTGCTTGCTTCCATGACTAAACAAAGAATGCACACAATGTCTTATAAGAAGCCGCAGATGCGAGCAGGACTTGGAGACCAGTGAGTAGAGGCTTACCAACAAAGCCTACTGGTCCCCCAATTAAGAGAGTCAGTCAAGCTGGCCACTAGGTCAGAAATGCCAGCCGAAGAATAACCGACTCACGTAGATGGGAAGGTTTGTAGTAGCGTCGTTCTCGAAGAGAAACTCGATAATTCTCGGACATTCTTTTTTCTATGATCTACTTTGACGCTTAGTGTCATTCGAGTGACATTCAGTAGGTTTCGGTTGTTGCATCACACTTGTGATCTGCACATTTCCGCTGATGCCAAACTCTATTAGAGACTTCGCTTTCTAATCGCCCCACCCACTACTCATTAACCTGTCGTTGCTTGCCTGCGCGCGTATTGTCGGGTCAGTGCTATTTCAACACTAATACATTGTAATACGTTGCCCGCATCCGGTTCAAAATAATAACAGTAATAATGGGCATATTTTTCCATTTCCGAGAAGCATGCGCGGGTTAGGATTAAATCTGCATAAACATGGAGCAGCGTATAGACGGAAAATAAAAACAGACATGAAACTTGAATGTGTTTGCTCCGACGATCATAGTCTGTAGTGTGATAAACTAGGCACGAGTTTTCCAATTTGAAATAAAAGAAAGACAATCGTCTGCTAGGATTTTCCACGACTTTCAGGGACTTATTATCGGTCGCGTACCGTGAGTCAATTAAAGTTTAAATGCTTCGAAAATTTGCATCTTAGGTGCATCTATGCTTCTGTTGCTTTTATCTGTCTTTCCCGTTTACTATCTACGTAGAATGTAAGATCATCGGATGTCGCAGGGAGACTGATATGAGTGCTTTTCCGGAATAATTCGAGAGGCGTGATTTTTGCACGATCACGCGTTTTAGATTTGCTTGGAAGAAATATACAATTAAGGGCGACATGAGGAGAAATAGCCGGAGTTTTCTTTTTCCGAAGACCAAGGTTGTTATACGCAACACAGGCGTGAATCGCAAGCGACAGGCCTAGTTAGACGATGGAGACGGATTTCGGGATGCACCCGCATTAATCTGATTTAATGAGCCTGTAAAAGTGGCATGAAAGTAAAATCGCAATGAAAGAAGCTTTCAAAAGTCATGAGTGCGCCACGAGAAATTTGTCAGAACGGACGAAAACAGCTGGAAGGAAAAATGCTGATGGCTCAGAATAAAATCTGGGATGTAAAAAACGTCGGACATTTTAACCTGGGGCCCGCAACCAAGAAAATAATTAAAAACCTTCCGGAAATGCAGACAGACGATAAATTAGGTTGAATAATTGGGGCATTGTCTGGGAACATGAAGGAGGATCATGACGAATAATATGGCGAGTTTGAATAATATGTCCACCACCGGTAGGCCGGTGTGAAATAAAAACTAGTCTGTTGGCTTCTTCTCTTTTCGTTCGAGGGCCTAGGTGATGGCAGTTACTGACATGCTGATAGCCGCGAGTGTCCAGGCTAAAAAGGAGGCAATGTTTGAGGTAGACGATGGTGGCGTCATGTGAGACAGGGGTCTATGAGTGAGTGCCTTCATGGTGCACATGTCGGCTATGCCCAGGCAGTTCCAGCAGTAAAGATTTGTAATTGGAAGGACTTGTCTGCTCAAAAGATCGTAAACGTTAGGGGTCAGAATACGTGGTCTCGATTTCTGAACAGACTGTCAATGGGACTATCAGTTTGCATTGGTGAGTCGTGCAGAATAATAGCAGTGCTCACTTCATCAGGGCCGGTGGAACAGACTGTGTTTGTGTTTCCTGAGATAGTTTATGTAAGCCATGGGTCAGTTTGTTTTCAAGATGTGTTGGGACGTGCTAGGACAAGGGCAGAAAATGGATGGTGAACTATTGCCGGATACGAGTGCAAATACGCCGCTCTGGAAGGGACAAAGTGAGAATGATGGCAGTCTGGAGGCATCCCAGCCCAGGCTTATGGTGTGTGCAACAATAATAACGAGATACGGTAAAGTTTATGTATAATGAGACGTTAAATGATACCAACGTTTGCACTCGGAATGGGCTATTGTGGCATGCATCTATATATGGATGAGAAAATTAGATACCACTTTGGAAGTAAGTGGGAACCTCATATGAATACCTATACCTAGTTATATGACCCACTGCTTGCATACTAAACGGGAACGAATTTCAAGTGAAAACGTCCGCTGACATTATTTTGTTAATGGATTTTCTCTGCATACACCTAAAGAGATATGCACTTATGGAGACTACTAGGAATAAAAATGGCCGGACCTTGTTCATCGGGTTGAAGTAAGATTTGGAGCGTTGTGTTCGGTCGATACAGTAGGTCCAACTCATAGGCTGTTTCTGTTAGAGTGTGAGGGTCGTCCAAGCTTAACAAGTTTTGCACGGTTATTGTCTTTCAAATTTCATTTTGAAAGTTAGCAAAGACAGGAGAAATCATCCTTATATGTTGGGTGGTTCATTTTGTGGGAAGAAAGTTTTTGGTGAAAAAGGTTTTACCAAGTACTGTCCTTAACATGGGAACTGGCGTGAAGAACTGGGCTGATTACCCGGTGCATACGATCTACTCCACATGCTCCTGGATGCTGCTACCGGCTTGTCCCTTGGGACTGATAATTTCATCTTTGCTTTACTCCTGGGCGCAAGGGAACTCGTAATTTTCGCTCGCAGTGATGTTGGGTCTATCATTCTATACTGGCTCTAAATTTCAGTTTGACGAGGGCAAACCCGTCGGACGGCCCTTAGCTGAAGGCATAATTCAAATGCTTCGGGCGATGGCCCGCTACAAAGTGCTCAGAACTATTTACCAGTCCGGTCGATCACGGTAGCCTCTACTGCCTCGGTTGCGTAATCTTCCTCGCATAGATACATCAAGGGCGGAATGTACTCTCCAGGAACGTCAGTAACCAGCCCACGCGATTATTGGGCTTGGCAGTGGTTCCTCATCCCGGAAATGAGGTTCTGAGCCCACAGGCCTTTTTGATCCCGGTGACCGGGTGTTTCTATAGAACTGAAAGCAGAGGATGGGAGATGAAACCAGTATGGTTCGTATAGTACTTATCCAAATGTGAAATTAGTACTCGTAATGTAGCTCACGTGAATGTTGCTGTAAACTGCCTCAGATTCTATGAGATTTCTGTGAATAACAGTAATGCATAAATGTTGGCGGCACTTCACACGAATTAAAGAAGAGTGAACGATAAATGGACACTTTAAACTTTAACTCGGTGGTTGAGAGCAGACTATTGGCCATTCACGAAAAAGTACAGGAGACTGAATCGCATCAATGCAACAGAAAATAAAAGATTACCGCTTGTTCGTGTGCATCCGTAAGTAATGGAGTACAGCCGAAGATGGGAAACTTGATCGTCGGAGCAAGGTGCCAGTTTGGGATGCAAAAGAACACTGTTTGGCTTATATGCAGCAGTGACATTATGAAAATGTGACCGTCCACCGCATAGAAAATTCCACATTTGAAGTGAATGATGTGGTATCCTAGGGCAATCACAGTTGGTTGGATGCTCTATGAGGTAATTCCAACCGATTATCGGGAAAAGGCGAGTTGTTGTGAAAGGATGAAAAATGATCGGGGAATAAAATCGATGTCCATTACCGATAAAACTAATATGATGACAAATGGACGCAGGCAGGCTGGTGAAGAAGGCGGCATATGGAACAGCCGAAAGTTAACCGGACTCTGATGAATTGGGACATAAAAATCATTCTACTTCTATTCAAACAAATAGTAAAGAAGTATATGCAATGGAAATGTGAATGGTGTAATTTTTTGTAGTTGTAGCCACGCAAATCCACCAATACAGCTTAGAACAAGTTGTCAGAACGTTTTTGCTTGGGGTTTACAAATGGACAGGTAGACAGCTGCAGCTAAACGTGATAGAGTTAGCGGCAGCTAACAATGCATAATGATTTCCAATTTACTATTTATGCATCCAAGAGCTGGATGTTAGAATCCGTCGATGCCTTTGGGAAAGTAGGGCTTGTGGGGACATGTTGTATCCTGGGTCTAAGGTTTACGACAGCGAGATGTAATGTGGTTTGTAGGCGATTTGGTATTTGTCGGGGCCCATGCACAGGCTTAGACTGGTAACGTACGATATCCTTTTGTTGTAGTTTACCGGCTGCGGCTTGGTCCTCGTCAGGCGACTTGATTACGGCTGCATCGAGTTGGCACTGTGGGGTGATAGTACCATTTCCATGTTGCTCGAACTATAGTTGCTAGATCCAGCCGGTAGATAGGACTTAAAACTTTGGATGAAAAACGGGTAAAAGGCTTAAACTGGAAGAGGATAGGAGGCACATGGTCTGCAATGTGTCCCGGCTGGCGGTTAAGGCGAGCTGTCAAAAGAAAAAGATTGGCTGAACTTGCAAGATTGCGTGGGCACTTTTACGATGCCATGCAACGATTTGCACCGGATTTTTGAGAAAATCAAATGGCGGTATATGAAGTATGTAAGATAAAGCTAAACAGAAAGCCCACTTGGGCAGAAAAAACTTACGCATGCCTGCTAGGTCGAATGCTGAGAATGTAGTCTAAGTTGCGGTGATAGAGTTGGATGCAGCGTGGAATTGCGGTAGGTTTTCGATGCGCCAGGAAGGATTTAAACGTCGTGGATGAAACTGGAGCACCTCTGATAGTGAGTCCGTTGCACTGGTAAGGCGGAAGCAGTCCGTAACACAAGTGGTCGGTTTTGTGTCTGTCAGCATACAAGCAATTACCATTTAAGACTTTGTGCACACATGAAGGGTTGTGCATGTTTTTTCCTGGAGGGGTATGTCCTGGATTCAGAATGAGTAAAACGGAAAAAAACCTAGAATGAAGGCTCGATGATTGTCCACTCCACTTTGTTGTGATAAATATGAGTGAATTTAGCCAAGCTATCTTGGAAGTTACTGCGCCGTGTATACCATAAAGACGGCCAAAGGCATACAAGCTTCGCAGTGCGTGAATGCAGAATGATGAATTTACGCGGCTATATAGCTTCATCTACGACGTCATTTCCGGTGCCGTGCAAAACTCCGGTGGGCATCCGCCTACTCCTTCAGAGACCGTGATTAATAGTAGAAGGTATTTAACAATTTGAAAAGTAATATGAGATTATTCAGCACCGTTTAACGATATTTTCGCCAGAGGATTATTTCAGCCAGGAGTTTCGTTGCTTGGGTTTGCCTTCTCGATTTCTCATCGCTATTAAGTAAATTACCATCCCAGAGCATCGCCTACCATGGTTGCAAAAGGGGCCGTGCTGGGTGTAAAGTTTTGAAACCGAGTACTTCAGCAAAGCGCTTTGGGACCAATGCGGATCCTTATTAAAGCGGATATGTTTCGCGCTTTTATGCGATTCTGTGTTAAACAATTGTCAAACCGTACAAACTAAGGACCACAAATATGAGGCCAATGCGGAAGCACCAAGGCAAAAGCAAGTCAATTTCCGCCGATCGGAACCGAATGGCCACGACAAGATTCGCAACACGGTCCGTGTAGTGATTCTCAAAATTGGTGAAAAACGAACTATGTGACTAACGGACTATGTGAATGGACCGTGTAAATCGGTAACTGTGATTCGCTTGCATTCAGTAGGCTTGGTCATGGAAAAAATGGAAAGGTTTTCAGAACAGAGGTACTTCGATAAATACACCCGAGCACCTGATTTATAGTTCTTGGAGAGCTTGACGAATGGAGGAGAAGCAGGAGTTAGCCGAATGGGCCGATGTTTTGTCCCCTCTATCACCCTTTCAGTTTAGTTGTATTGCATTGAAAGAAGACAGGTACGCTGCAACTTTTGAGGTTTTCATGAGTGACATGAAAAAATTATGGCATTTGGCAGTGCTTCAGGGCAGAACTGATGGATGAAGATGGAGCTAATGGGGATTGACTGCAAAAAACGCGGAATAAAAGGAAAACTGTGTAGCGTGGCACAGTTTTGCGTTTCTAGTTCCGGACTGAGCCAAGAGTCAAGGTAGCATTTGGAGGCCTGATCAAAACTGATAGTGGCCCCAGTCAAGTTGATAACGGAGGATAACTGAGAAATTTAGATGAAGCAATTTTGCAATGGATTCTAAAAGGGGCAAACAATGTCAGGTAAACCATTTCATAGTGTAGAGTAAACATAATGAATAATTTTTTGGCAGAAGTACACTGTGGATAGCGGCATGATAATGGATAATGGTTGTTTACCAGGGGGATAGGAAGAGCCCTCAGTGAATTAGCTGGGTTTTCTAACCTTGTGTGCTTGCGGCCTCAGGAGTTTAAAAAGGAATGTGAGGCTTAGCCAAAAGGAGTCAATTAGCAGCAATTTCAATCCTTCCCTGTAGTTAAGACTCATTTTGGGACCAAGAATTTTCTTGTTGTTTCCTCGTTTTACTTTTCCCATTATAACATGATCACGTCCGAGCGTGTTTGAGTAAATCATCAACCAGTACTTCAACTGTGGTCTACCACGTGCTTCTTTACAGTTGGCTTACAGCCTTGAGTGTGGAATGTTTTAGCATTGAGACCGTTAGTACTGTCTGTGGTAGGAATATGTCATATTGCTCACTCGTGAAAGTTGAATGAACCAGAGTATTGCTTGCTTTTATCTTGCTATTGGGATTCGGTTTATAAAGGGCATACCAGGGGATAGTGCTTTTAGTTGAAGAATATTGCGTCGTCGGCTGTCTTCGAAGCTCGCCTGGTTTGTTAAAATCCTCCGTTATTTTGGCCACATTTAGGAAGAGGGCGATAGCTCGAAAAAAGAAACTATCTTGATGTCGTTAGCGAATGAGAAAGGTGTGCCGTGGCCTGATGCTCAAAAGATGTCCTTTATTTAGAGCAGCCTCGTTTTACACCGCTAGTGATTGGCTGTGGTTGGAATCGGGTTTCGCTTATGCTGATAACCTGAGAGCGGTCAGACAAGTGGAAGGTTAATCAAGGATGAAGCAGATCCATTGAACCACAGAGTTTGAATTTTGGTAGCGATTGTTCAAAAGACGATCTAACGCTCTGGTCATGCCGGGTAAGGTGATTATAATGACCCTTCTCATTTCGGCGTTTGGAATGACCAGGTGCAAGGCGTAGACGTCAGGCTCTGAACCACCATTTAAGGCGTTGGAAGTGAGAAATCTTATTAATTGATTCTTGAAGGCCCGGTGCGTGAGCCTGTGCAAGGCGGATATGCAGTTTGGTGGTCAATAGTTTTTGATCTTAAAATCGTTCTCTTTATGCAGAGGAATGATGAAGGAAATTTTCAGGTAAACGAGAAATATTTCAGTTAACATGGCGATGGTTTACAAATAGAGTCGCTATTTCTGGTCAGCGGAAGCAGAATAACGCGGAGGCACACTGCTTGAGCGAGGTCGGTAGCATTTGGTCCGTTAGCCAAGGGGGTGAGGAGCAGACATGCGGTGCCGCCGGTATTGAGAGAGCGGGCGATTCATGGGGTTAAATCCCCGGGGATTTTCTTGGAATCATCGAGCTTCTAGGTATTTCGTGCGATGTACGTAGGTTTTTCTGACTTATTGGCAACAGTGCGGGATCGCAAAAGTCCGGCCAAATGCAGGCAAGGATTTGTTTGGCAAAGGGCAACCTGTTCCTGATTACAAAGTTGGTTCTCGGATACAAGAAGCAGGTCAACGTGTAGTTGCCTTATCGGTAGTACTGTGGAGAAAGCCTGAGTATTCTTGAAGAGCAACTCTTGCCTCCCATGCTCCCTTAGTTTCATGGTTGAGATGTTCCTCAAATGGGCTAAAGAAGAGTTGTCGAAATGTGCAACATATGTTTCGCCGAAGATTTTACTCAATAAATGTCTGTCAGTTTATGCTCAGAATGGGTGATTTAGAGATGTCGGTGAAGGGCACGCTGGTGTTTGAATGATTTTTTAAACGAATGAAGAATCGTTTATGGTCGGTGATAAGAAATTTAAGAGAAACTCAAATGTCAGAGCCATCTTAGGGACCAATCAAGGGGCCTTGTTTGTCTCTTCTATACAAAAAGATTTGGCAATGGTGAAATCCACGCAGCGTTTAATTGCACCAGACCACACGGGCGAAATCTGGTGGAAGTGGATCGAATTTAGCTTGAATTTGATAAAGCCCACTGATCGAACTGTCACGGGATGACAGTGAATATGAGTGAAGGACGCCTGGATATGGGAAACGTAGTCTGTTGAGGACGCCAGCATTTTGGACGAGGTAGCCGTTGTGATAGGTAAGCCTCCTTACCGGCTAGTAGAGTGACATAAATACGCGGCGATTGGAGGGCGTTACCCAGAACCATATTTAAGTGGCCGGTAGTCACATCAGGTTCACCGTGGCGTCCCGACAGGTAACGTGCCACACGGAAACCGCTTCTTCTATTATTGCAATTCAAAATGCGTTAGGATATTGGTTTCGGCTCCGTGATAAATCCCCAAGCGGTTGTTTGCCGGAAACAGTAGATTCGAGATGTGGAATAATCCGGGGAGTTTTCGCGGCTGTGGCTTGCGTGAAACCTGGTTAAACCGTCCAGGTGGCATATCTTCTTTGGGGTTAATCCCAGGTTGCCCATCATAGCATCCGGGCTACCATAAAAAGAGGACAGGATACCGCTGGAATAATGATGCCAGAAGCAGGGCAAAAAGCGACAGAATAAATGGAGTATGTTGTAGCGTAGGTAATACAGAAGCAAAGCAACCTGGAGTACCGAGGGTACGGCAAGGGAGCATGGAAACCCATGCGAGACATACGGAACAGTGAAGTTTGGTAACTGTATACACCTTCATGTTTACCAATGCGTATAGGTGTGTGCTTCCATTTAAACCTGCATAAGAAGCTTTGAAGCACAAACACAGAAAGGCGTATGACTATGCTTACGGTAGAATAACCAATTTGTGGCAGTCACCTTTGCCAAAATGAAGCTGATCGATGAGGAAAGACAAATGGAGGACTTGGGCAGGGTGTAATTTTAGTGCCGGTCGTGCATGACCCGAAAAATTGAGAGAGGAAAGACTTCAAATCGTTGCCAGGGGACTGAACAGGACCAAAACTCACTCATTAAGAAGTGTATATGGAGCAGAGCGCCAGGAGTATTAAAAAAGCGCAAGTGCCCCAGAAGCGTTTGGAAATGCGAGAATTAATAATTCAAAATGGAGAGAAGAAGGTGGCTTTTGGATAACAGCCTGCGGCAGCACATCGAAACCAAATGGAACGGAATATCAGGTACGTGTGGCTGAATCAGTGGCGGTCAAAAGGCATGCGTCAATTACGAAGAAAAACTGATAAGAGTTCCTGCGGTAAGCGTTGGAAGCATGGATCTCATTTGGGGAGAGTTGTAGGATAAATAAGGTTGCTTCATTTAGCTCCACACTTGCACTCATCCGTGAAGACCTAGAGTCTCTTGATACCTAGTGTTTCAAGTGGCCTGAAATCCTGTGCTAACAAAAGTTCTCTAATAACATAAACGCCATGTTCCTCCTGGCGCCCTTTCCATAAACGGCATACTAATTCTTGTACCACACAGTTACAATGCTCCTGCCCTTTCAACTTTCAACAGCAAGGCCATCATCAGACTGCTTTAGCTAAGAGAACGGCCAAGATGATCTTAAGGGCATTCCGCACTCAAGGCTGCGGAATTATCGCCTTCAAATCCCATGCTAGGCCCCACCTCGAGTACTGCCCGATCATCTTCACGCATATGCGCAAAGTCGATTGAATTGCAATGGGGAATGTGCAGCGTGCATTCGTTAGAAATCTCCTAGGTCCTTCATCAAGCCTAAACTACGGGGTCAGATGCGAGCTGCTTGGAATTGAACCATTGTTGCTTCGTTGAGTCAAATTAAACCTCGCATTTCTCTTTATTCTTTGCCGTAATGATGTCCACTTTATTACAAACCTCACACACGACGCTGGTAGTCCCCGTATCCACTGACTCGACTATCGATCAGGGCTAAATTATTCACAGTTGCTTACTCTAACCTGTGGAAAAATCTCCCAAGTTCCCTGCGGTCGTGCCTAAATTTAGCCCAGTTCAAAGCCCAGCTGGCAAAGTTACTGGATGCCTCGTTCTTAATTAACCTGACGCAAGCTAGCAGTGGACTAGACGAGACTTGCGAACATGGGCTAGAATTCTAGATCATGACTGAGTCTTTGCTGAGATCCCCATGTGGAATTCGGCTTCACCTCCTACTTCCTCACTTTCTCGCTCGTCCACGCTAATGCAACTTTTGTCCTCCGTTGTAGCGATGTACCCTCTTCACCAGTGGCTTAAGTAACTATATCTTGAGCTTCTCTCAACGTAGGCTGACGAAAATGTCAACGTACTTCTTCACGGATCCATGCTCTCATCACATCTCGTGATTTTAAACACCTTCAGCCCGTGTACTCCTTGCTCTTCGTGTCATCTTATCCTGTTTACCGGCTTGGCTAGGCTAAATAGGTCGTTCCTGGTGGCCCCAAACCTTCAAATACCCATAAACTTGCTACCATAGCCCAATTCTAGTTAACACATTTTACGGAATAGACGCACTATGTTGCAGGTATTTTGTCCCGATCCAACAATCACCATAACCCCAGCTGGCACCCAAGCCAGACTATTTCTCTCTTTTGCGTTTCAGATCTCTCATCCGGAGCAGACGCGCTGCTAGCACTTCCGTCCTCGTAATGGCGATTTGAAAACTGCTATCCTACCATCCCTGCTAGGAACCTGCTAGCTAGAAGTGACACCGGAGTACGGGTCCGCTGAACGATAACTACGCTGCCGATCGCTCTGAATACCCCAAATGGGATCTTTGAGATTGAGCAAAACTGCGATTACTACTGCCTCCGGAACGACTTGCGCCCCTGATATTCCCCAATCGTACTGCTGACTAAGATCAAAGTCTGCGGCAACAAATAGGATAGCATAGAGGGCATCCTTTGCTAGGGCATTTAAGAGTTTTTTTGCACGAACTTTTTTTCCCCCAGCGGGCATTACTCCAGCTTTTCACCACACGGATGAATATAAAATCTTTAGTCTTGAGAGTTCTTCCTGGGCACAACGCATTGTAAAATATCCGTAAAATAGTTTGAGATAATCTTGAGAGTATTTGCTCCACCTTCAGTTTTTTATGGGTGCACGAATTTTGTTATTTTTTCCACCGCCTGCCGCATTACCACTGCTTCTCTCGCCTTAGTCTTGCCTCTCCTGTTCATTACGTCATACTCTTTTTATCTGTGGTATTCGACCTTATCTCGACATCTGCATTGAGCTTTGAGCATGATTTTTGACGGTGATATGCATGTTTTTTGCACTTGAACACGAGATGATTCGTAGTCCGCTGTTCATACAGTCCTGTGGAACGTGGGTTTTGTTCAGATCTCTGACTGGCATACTTTTGCACTTTGCGCAACTTTGTGGAATCTGATTTCAGTTTCCAGCATGATACCCGAATGATCCAACGTTGTGCCGCTTCCAACATCCCCTGTGATTTTTGGTATTTGCGTTTCCTGTGGATCACCCCGGTACGGCCTTGAGCTTGATTTGCGCATGCTACTTACAAATAAAAATGTACATTATCATTTTGCCTCTGACATGGCCGATTAAACTACAATCCCAGATTTAAATTTTAGTCCAGATTACACTCTTAGAGAATCAATTAAAGGCTCTGTAAATGCAAACAGCAGTTGTGCAGGCGTCTGAGTTTAAATCTTGCAGATATATAAAAAATCACATTACGCTGGCAGACACAAAATTGATACTACTAAGGATTCCGCATTCAGGAAGAAACATTATCCATTATGCAGCATTACATTGAAAAATTTACTTGTGTCTTCAGGCAATAAATTCAAAAGAGCTCCACCGATGAGGCGATGAAAATTGACGAAATGGGAAGAAAAAAATATATTGGAAACTTGCATATTTGATTGGATCGAAGATGCGCATTCTTAACAACATTGCTGCAAGTTTGTCGGAACAGAAGCAGAATGTCTGAAGCAAATAGGGCTAACCAGGCACCTACTCGAGCGCCCCATAACTGGCTGCAGTACAGTTCTGGGAAATCATAAATTACTGTTATATTTTGAGATATTTAGCTACCTAACATTCTCCGTCCAACGCTGCAATCGCTCGGAAAAAACTTTGTTCAAAAACCTTATCGATTATCACTATGGAATGGAACCACGCATCGCTGAAACTGAATGATCTTGAAATCCATCTAGAAGAGGCACTCGTGCTGACTGGCAGGTAGCTCTTAAATACACCCTTCCGGCCAAGATGTCCAGTCCGGCATTGTTGAGTACCAACATCCTCTACCTGTCTGCGGTAGTGTCGGATCTATCCCTTGCACTTCAGTCACCGATCCATGTTCACACTTGTGTCATCTACATTCCAGAAACTCGGATACCGCAG
>LUCM01003281.1:0-10271 GCA_008360955.1 Fasciolopsis buskii | reverse complement strand
CGGAGTGACTGCAGCAATCATCGTGAGATTAGTTTAATTCCGATAGTGACTAAGGTGTTAGCTTCGATAATGCTGCGCCGTTTGACACCATGTCGCCGGAGTTATATTTGCGAACAACAGGCCGGATTTCGGCCAGGTCGAGGTTGCATCGACCAAATATTCACTCTTCGACAGATACTCGAAACGCGCCACACGCACCGGCGCCCTACGATCGTAGTCTTCCTCGACTTGAAAGGTGCTTTCGACTCCGTGGATCGACCAGCACTACTCAGTGCTCTCCACCGGAAGGGCACGCCAACAAACTTCTTAAACCAGATGCGAGCATACTTACGGTCGCGTGAGGGTATACGATGAACTGTCACGTTCATCCGAAACGACTAGTGGCGTTCGACAAGGGTGTCCGACCTCTCCATTCTTGTTCAACTTCGTCATGGACGAGGTGATGTAAGATGCTTTAGGAGGTCTCCGGGATGTAGGAGTCGAACTGGGAAATGGAGGGAAGCTATGTGACCTAGATTACGCAGAGGACGTCGTGTGCCTGTTCGAGTCTGCGGACCATGCACAACGGGCACTAGATAGACTGTCGAGATCGGTTGCTCGGTTCGGCATGTGCTTTGCACCTTCAAAGCGCAAAGTACTGTTACAGGACTGGACGACGGTAGTGTCGAACTTGGTACTGGATGGAGAGGAACTAACGACTGTGTACCGTTCCACCTACCTTGGTAGCTGCGTGTCTAACGATGGTCGCTCGGGATTGGAGGTAAGTATACGTATATCCAAGGCTCGGGCAGCTTACGCCGGACTGAAGCACTTGTGGCGTCGGCCTGATATTTCACTGAAGTTGAAAGGTCGTGTGTACTGTGCTGCAGTGCGTTCAGTTCTGTTGTACGGTTGCGAGACGTGGAGTATGCGTGTGGGCGATGTTCGTCGTTTGGAGGTTTGCGACAACCGATGTTTACGTAGTATGGCTAGGATTGGATGGAATGACCGGGTGAGTAATATTGAGGTTAGGACTCTGGTATTGGGTGCCACTTCTGAGAATAGCTTGTTTCAGCGTATGAAACTTAGTAGACTACGCTGGTTGGGTCACGCGTTGCGTATGACAAACACTCGTCTACCATACCGTGCCCTATTTTGTGTTTCTCCCAATGAATGGCGGGAGCCATGTGGAGGCCAACAGATGACGTGGCAACGTGGGATGAGAAAATGTACAGCGAACTTAGGTAAAGTAGGTGTCTCACATTTTTGTCTTCGTGGTTGGGGTCCGAAAGACTCGTCGACTTGCTGGCTGGAGACACTTAAGGATATGGCAGTGAACCGTGAACAGTGGCGATCGTGCTGTCATTTTCTACCGATTCAGAATGATTGAAAACACGTGCATTTGTACAGTCAGACTGTGTTTCGTGTGTTGGCTGCAGCAGCATCTTATGTGTTCCCGCCTGTGTAGGTCCACTCCCTGTTCCCGTTGGATATTCACTCTTTTTATATAAACGTGTAACTCTGGGGAAAGGCAGCGGTCAGTGAGGCTTGCCTTACTGTTTAATGCTGAACGATAATGACGGTGAAGAATGCTAAGTGAGCTTTCTCCATTTTTCAAGGACGGTGGCGAAGTGTTTGTGTCGGAATTAGCGAAACTAGTGAGATCAATCTAGATAAGCAAAGAGATTCCTAAGGACTGTTTTGAATCGGTGAATATATCGATTTACAAGATTGGTGATCGATCCTCAAGTGGAAATCGCGGAGAAATTGGTTTGGTAAGTATCGCATCTAAAATGATTTCCGGTATTGTCCAAGGTGATTATCCCCGATAGCTTGTCTGAAGCCGAAAATCCAGTCATGTCCGGTAGGTTAACGGATAGAAACCTGATGCAGTAATCTGGACTTCTAATTGGAATTTATTTGAGCTGACAACGTGTTTATTGTTTACTCTCTACTCATTATGATTACCCGGTATTTGTGACGGTTTATTGTCAAATGGATCGTAAGTGGTTTTCAGTCTGGTAACACATTTTGCCAGAGCTCGTCAACCTTTGTATATACTAACTTTTTACTTTTACGCTGCTGGCTCCTGCGACGATATAGATCGGCTTCTTGGATGTCTCTCATTGCAACGTCCTTGCCTTGTGATCGGTAACGGAGATTAGAAACCGCCAAATCCAGTTGTTCTGCCAGTCTGGTGCTCCAATGGTCGACCGGGCGCTTTATTTATCCATATCCGCCCTAATAATTCTAACTGAGGTTTTCAGTTGGTCACCAAGGCGACATTTCCAGTCCAAACATGGTGACGGTAGTAGGCTCCTCTTCGTTAATTTCGACTCCGGTCGGCGGATAACGTGACAGAACCACTGTAGGCGATGTCTTCGGAGAGCAGACGAAAGCTATTCGATATTCATATAGTGCTGTTACACAGTGGGGTTTGAGACGCTATCATACCACTTTATTTTTGCCATATGACAGATTCACCAATCATCGGCACTTCCTAACCGTTTTGTCGTCTACTCTTAGTGACTTGGTTTCGCATACGTTCGTAAAGACTGGACAGACAGTATCTCGCAAAATACACAGCTTCGTATGGAGACTTGTTTCGCTGAGACCACAAAGCTTTGCGAATTGATAGGGCTGCCATCTTGGCACAGTCTACGCGAAGCTTAACTTCGTTTCTGGTCGGATGAAGTGAAGTGAAACACATGTTCCAAAGTGTCGCCATTGATGTAGATACAAGGTGACTAGTGCTGCGAAGTTGTGGGGAACTTTGTTTGTGATCTGTTTGCCAAAAAATCAACAGTCATGGCTTCACATGCAGTTTGATCTGTAACCGATTGCAGAGTTACAAGCTCCTTTCTCGCAATAACAATGTCGTTGGCGAACTCGAGGTCAGTAATCCAACAAGCGTGGCTAGGTTTTTTCTTACATACTTGAAGCATGAGTGCAGTTGAAGGGACGAGTTCCGTAGCCTCTAGGGCCCACTACAAAGCGGTGGGGGGGGGGCGGGAGGAGGCGAGCGGCAATCTTGCTTCTAAAGCTCAGAGGAGCACAAAATCACATAGGGTTAGATGTGGTTGCGAGCCCGGTGACAGCGATTTGCCGTTTACCACTAAAATAACTGGTAGCCCTGGGGTTCGAACCTTTGACCCTTTTGGTGACAGACTGTTAAGCCGTTTGGCCACCGTTTTATTCCTCGTAAGTTATTGAGGCCACAAAGCATTTTCCACTCTATGGAGTAGTTCAAAAGAACCGGTTTCTCCAAACAACCTTGACGGACACCAGATATAATGCGAACTCTGGACATTCTTCGCCCATGGCATGGACGCGCACCTCTGTGAACGAGTAGTATGCCTCTAACAGTCTAACGTACTTTCCCGGCATCTCATCGCTTCGAAATGTGCTCCAGAGTGACTTTCAACGGAGTCGAGTGCTGCACGGAAGTAGATTAAATACGCTTTGCTGGGTCGCTGTTCCAGATTTCGACATAGTATGAAGATCTGGTCAACACAGCTTCTTTATCGACGAAAGTTACACTGGGTGGAGCATGTTCCTACGTCCCGAACAGCAACAAAGTTCTTCAGAAGAACGGCTGCAAAGAGGTTAGGTGCTCTATCGATAAGGCTGATACATCAATAGTTCGCACATGTTGATTTTGACCATTTTTTGGTTTAGGGAGTAGAATGCAAACTACTGTCTTTGGGAAAAGCCTCAGAGTCATAGATGCGACGAAGCAGCTTAGTTGGTGGACTCAGCAGAGCTGGCAAACAAGATTTGGTAATCTCGATTGGGATGTCTCCTTATCGAGTGACTTCTTGTTTTCCATTATCTCAACGGCTTGAGTGACTACCAATTCGTCAGGAGGCTCGAAATCAATTTCTTGTTGCTTCACGTTGTCTGGTGATGTTACGCAGATGGGCCGGATGTCAGGACAATTGGACAGCTGGCTGAAGTGTTCGACCCTCTTTGAAGCTTTCTTTCGGATTCATATATGAGGTGGCCAGTATCGTCATGATGCGTTGAAGAGGAAGATTGCGCCTTTCCCGAAGAGGAGCTTATGCATCTGAGATCTCCAACGACAACTGCGATTTCATGTCAATATCGTCTTCGGTCGCTTTTTGCTGGCTGTGTAGCTTCGCGCGGAGATTGTGGTAATTGGGTGAGTTGTGCGGTCTCGCTTCTCAGGTCTTAGCACACCGGTAAAGAGTCTCCGTCGGTATACCATTCTTTTCGCTTTATTTGGCTTTGCCTCGCTGTCCAAGTTATGGATTGGCGATCGACGCCTTTAACCCTGTCTCCATTTCATCTTGACTACCATCTTCGTCGATCTCGGTTGGTTTAGATGTGGTGGTATTTGACAGGGGTGGGACGTTTTTTGGGTGTCAGCTTGAACACGTCGACTGTGCGGTGCGGTTGGATTTCTTGTCGTATTGAAAGGTGACTCACTCTTTTTTCCGTCTGTGTAGGTTCACTACCTGTTCCCCTTTCATATTTATTCTTTTAATAGAAAAACATTACTCTGAAGAAGAAGTATTGGTCAGTGGGGCTTGCCTTGCTGTTTAACGATAAACGATGATGGTGAAGCCTGAGACAAACGCGTACCAATTTGTGGTCGTTGACGTTTACTGTAATGCCGCCACGGTATGCTCGGCAGTCCTCGATCGATGATCACCAGCGAGAATACACGATAATATTGCCAGTCCTATGCGCTGTCCTACAAAGTTCGGGTAGCATATCAACAAATGCTTTTTTCGATATCGAAAACGCGTATTGATGACGACTAAAAAGGCCAGCAAACCAGACCAAGCGGTCACCATTTTCGCATCGCTCACCGAGGCGAATCTTCCTGATATATGATGGGCATGTGCATCTGATGGCCCAGTGCAGGCTTTTCAATCTCCAGCAACTAGTAGAATTTCGCGCTTTGGAACACGGTTCGTTGTAGGTGTCTATTGCAGTTGGATCAGCGTGGAGAGTCGGAGTATTGATGGTATTGAAGATCACATCAAAAGAACCGGGGCCATGAATCGCGCCATTCTTAGTATCAGAGGAGCTGGTTCCCAAAACACCAGGGCGCCGTGAGATCGATTCCTTGTAATAGCTAAGAGCAGGAATTATCTGAGGAACTAAGAACTCCAACGAGCAGCAATGTAGACGAGCAGTGGGTCAAGTCAAGTAGGCGATGCATTCGGCAGCAGATTTAGTCTGTGGTCCTAGATCTAGCGTTCATCAAAGACAGTGGATCTCACAAGGGTCGCTGGGTCTAATGGAACAAACGCCAGCTGGCTAATTGGAAGGAAATGAATAAGATACGTCGACATTTGCAGCGTCAGTTGACCATGAGCCTTAAGAATGACCGTGAGAACTGGTGGGTTAAGGTAGCCGAAGAGATGGATGAAGCGTGAGGGTATACGCTGAACTATCAATTTCATTCGGAACGACTAGTGGCGTTCGACAAGGGTGCTGCACCTCTCCATTCCTGTTCAAGTTCGTCATGGACTAGGTGATGGAAGATGCTTTGGAGGTCTCCGGGATGTGGGAGTGGAACTGGGAAGTGGAGGGAAGCCATGCGACCCAGATTGCGCAGACGATGTCGTGTATCTGTCCGAATCCGCGGACCATGCACAACGAGCCCTAGATAGGCGTTCGGGGTCGGTTGCTCGGTTTGAAATGTGCTTTGCACCTTCAAACTGTAAATTGCAGTCACAGGATTGGAGGGAAGTGATCTGCTACATGATACGGCGTGGAGTCGAACTATCGTTTGTGGACCGTTTCACCTTCCTTGGTAGCTGCGTGTTGATTGATGGTAGCACGGGAGTGGATGTGATCACGTCAAGTGATGGGAAGCAGATGACATTGCCGTGTGGAATGAGAAAATGCGCAGCGAACTTAAGTGAAGTAGCTAGATGTCTCACATCTTCCTAGTTGGTGTCCGAAAGATTCATCAACTGGCCAGCTGGAAACAATTTATGATGTGCCTGTGAACCGTGAATAGTGGTGATCGTGTTGTCATTTTCTGCCGAATGATTGAAAGAGTGCGATTAGACTGTGTGTGGCAACGGCAACATTGTTATCTTTTTCCACCTGTGTCGGTCCACTTTGTTCTCGTCTTGGATATTCACTGTTTTCGTCGAAACATGTGACCCTGGAGAAAAGACGTTGGTCAGTGGGGCTTGTATTGCTGTTTAACGCCGATTATGGTATCCATTGTAATCGCAGGAACATGAAAACCCCAGTGGTATTGTAGCTCACTGTGTTATAGCGATTAGGATGCGCCCTTCTTGAGGACTTGAATATGCCAGCTCCCGGAGTTGGCCTGGGACGTGCCGGATATCATACAATCCCTCCGACTGAACCAGCGTAATTTACTTATCTGCAACTATCTTCTACATATATGTATGTATATATACCTCTGTAAGTGTACATTTTAAACTAACCGTTCTGTTAAGAAAATCGTCATTCTTTACATTGTTTGTTACTCAACAATCTGGATTGATTACTTTAACTTTCCCTTTATCGTTGCCGGTAATCAGCTACTGCTCAAAGTTCCCTATTTCTTTTTCAAAAAGTCAATAACAAATCTTTTTGCCCAATCCTCCTACCCGGAATCTCCTCGCTGATAACGCACCCGTTGCTCGCAACGGATGATTGTCAAACAGTATAGCAAGTGTTTCTCAGACTGCTGGCTCACATTTTCTCAAACCCCGTTGACTTCTGAATCTTGGTTCCTGCAGTGTGCAAACTCATGCAGGGTGGCCAACAGGCGTGTTTGGCTCTGACAATGGACTCAATTTCGATCGATATCTGGTGCGCCAGTAAAACACGAATTCAAGATACGAGTAGCGTGATTCGACTATCTGCATCTCACATCTCGTCAAGGTATTTCGTGCAAACCTCAGGAGACGAAGCAGCTCAAGCTGTGGGTCAGCGTGGTGTAGGAATAGTCGTGAGTGAGAAGGCTGAGGCGGACCTTTTAGAGTGGATTCAAGTTAATAGTCACTTGTGCACCGTGAGATTGCAGGAATTAACCGGCGTTATAAAAGAAAGCTATGCTAAGCGCGGTGTATTTGTCATCTCTGTAAACGCTCCAACAGACTTTAGCACTGACATGGAAAAAGTTTTATGACGAACTCGTCGGAAGAGCAGATGCTCTGACGTTGTAGTGCTGGCAGGTGGTTTTAATGTACAAGTTGATAAACGTGGTCCATCGGAATCTAGTTTGGGTGGCCACTGCGTTTTTCCCGGTCGGCAAACAGCTAACGGCGACGGACTTCTCCGCTTCTGTGCAGAGAGTCGGTTATTCCTGTCTAGGACGAAATTCCGACACAGTTCACGTCGCACACCGACAAGGTGCTCTAACTCGACAGATATTCTGAGTCAGATCGACTATATCGCAGTACGCAGCCGATGGCGCGGTTCTGTTCAAAATTTTAGAACGCACTGGACCACGTGCATCGAGTCGGACCACGCGCTAGTTTTGATGCGGTTTTTGCTGCAGGTCGATGCCAGTCGACGCAGACCTCAATCCCGTCTTTGTGATTCGGCTGTTCACACCAACTGTGAACAGAGAATTTCATGGGATAGACATTCGTCATGCACTATCACAAATCAACTCACTTTGAAAATCATTGGAAGCGCTGCTTATTTGTTCCCTCTTCGTTAGGAATCATGACTAGTGTGAATCCAATGTTTCCAAATTGGAAAGCCGACGTGGAGGAGCGTCATTGATTCGAATGCAATTAGCATTAGGCTGTCCGTTCCCCCTCCCCAGGCATCGTTGGCATTCACATTAGGCGATATAATGCCCACTCACCATTGGTTTTTACACTACCGCGTACCGTTTCACAGTGACCAACTACGACGATGGATGATTTCTATGCAGGGAGTCTAAGAGAAACGAACGCCTTACAGGTGACCTGCGGAGCCTACGTATTTGGTGACAGTGAGCTACCGGGGGCCAAACTACGCCTTGCTTCCAATAATTTTCCCGTAGTACTGACTTTCGTTGCAGTACAATGAATGGTGATGTATCAATGAGTTTCAATTTCATTTTCAAAAGTTCTCTTTCGCCCAGCAACACAGCCAAGAATGCTCAATTCATTTTGGTTCCATGCAATCCTTCACGCACGCCTCAACGAGTAAATGGTTTTGGATAATTGTTGGTCCACGATGAGCCTTCTCTGATCATTTGCCTCTGTGTTGCATATATTTCATGTCGTGTTAACTTGACAGTTCATTGGATTTCTGTTTTTCGAAAACAATAAAAATGGCGTCCACGTTCAGCACATTTGAAAAAGGTACCCTCCTCCAAATGCTTCACTGTGATCGGGGTTAATGTTTTCAGGCTCCAAGATAACTGCGTGCCTTGAACGCCTCCCGAAATGGTTCCAGTTGACTATGTTTTGCAAACAGAATCCACTGTGGAAGTCCTATGAATTGTCCTCTTGTGGTGGTATTGTTTTCACCAAAACACGAGGACAAAAACGAATACCCGACCCTAACCATGAAGTTGGCTGATATTTCGTAATCAATCTAGTAGAGGTATCCAAACCCTGGTTCCAAGCCAACCACGGACGGTTTACGAATCATTGGATTCTGTGCTAACGGACGACTGTGTCGAAAGGATTTACTGGAAACCTCAGGATATGTGATCTCATGCGACGAGCATATGGATTGAGGAGTCTGTCACCGGACCCCAGTAATTGTGGAATCTTCAGATTGTCGCACTTCCTTGTTGGCCAGCCAATTTGGTGGAGGATTCAAGATACTGTCCCCCTATTTGAACCCTCCCATTCGGTTTGAGGAACCGGGTAGTACGAAGCCCACCATGAAAATCTATGGATAGCCGATGACATCGAAATGGTTGTCGTATTTAGGTGAACTGTGCACGACGTATCTTTTTCTTTCTATATCCCCCTCATTTCTTCACTTCTCCATGGTTTTGACGACAGAAGCGGTGGAAAAATGTGTACGATATATATATGCGTATACAATAAGGTATGTACTTCTAAGATCAATTGTTTCGTATACGACGAATTGATGATATTGTGTTTCTTCTATAGGATTGATGTAATAAGGATAACTGTGAAATTTACTAGGATACTTATTCGATGTTCCCTTCGTGCTCACGTTTTTTTACCTTGGTTTTGATATACTCGTTCCTTCTGCGCACATCCCATTGGTGCATGCACACTAAACGTCCGTCCGTTTTTGATATTTACATTCTCACTGGTTATTGATCATGCAGGTTTACACTGAGTATACCGTACGACCTTTCCAAGTTTATGGATGTTGTTGCGTTACTTGTCTTGTTCTTTTTATTTCTTGAAACTTATTCAGTGACTGTTGGTCGGGCTATCGAATTGAAACATGAACCGAGTCTCATTGCCGCTCTGGCAAAAGAGACTGCAAAAACTTACGAACATGCGAGTGAGTCGATTAATTTCTCTTGGAAAGAAAATATGTCTACCAGACGTGTTTGTGTCATACCCGCAAATCTTGTCTATTTGCCGAGGCAACCAAGATACTAATTGATCGATCAATCTGTACCATTGCCTGCGTACGACTGAGTTACCGAGTTGATTGTTAGATTGAATAACAAATCTCTGAGAGTAGACTGAAATGTTTTTTTTCAACCCAATCATTTAATCAAGCATGGCTTTTCAGCCATTGATTTTCAAATTGTAAAGCGGAATTTGGGCATTGAATTGGTTGTGCGGTCCGGAATGGTGGATTCCACCTCCTTTTTTTGAAATGTACTGTCTGGTGAATATATGAATTCAAATTTTCATAGGTGATTAGAACTAATATTGTCATTGTGCTGTCCGCCTCAGTTTATCCTTAGATGATTGCTATTTAGTCGCGTAATCAATTCCGTGGCTGAGTTCTCCATTGGTGAAACACTAGATCTATCGACAGGAAAGGATGCTCTGGTCACTCAGGTTTAGTCAGTCGCACTCGCTGACCCAGGCGACACTCAGATTGTCCTGCTACTTTATCGATCAGACTTGTTGGTCAACGTCCTGGGGTAAGGTTTCCCAAGTGGACCCTCTACTTCGGTTTGGGCAACCGGGACATAACAAGCCCATAGAGGAATCATGGGTCCCGGTGGGCAATAGAGTGGGCGTGGAGGATAGAAGAACTAAGATTTATGGTGAATTCTGCATTGTTTCATTTCCTCTCATCTTTCTCCCTCTTTGTTTTCTTTTACCATGGCTCCAATGGTATATATATATATATATATATATATATATATATATATATATATATATATATATATATATATATAT
>LUCM01003280.1:619636-642242 GCA_008360955.1 Fasciolopsis buskii | reverse complement strand
GCCCCACCCAGCCGCCCCGCCACGGAGAGTTGTTTGGGGTGGCTAGATAGGGTGAAGGGAAGCTGAGTTTTCATTCGGTTTACCGGTATTGGGCTGCGATACCAAGAGGAGTATGATGTCGAGGCGATCAGTCAGCTTGTCGCAGCACAGGTACTCACGCGGCGAGGAGGTGGAGGTGTCTCTGCGCTCATTAGGTTTATTCTCAGACATTTTAGACTAGTTAAGTGAGATTTGTGGGGTGGAGAATGTTTTGGACAGGAAATTGTGAGCGGGCGTAATGTAGGGAGATGAGGTCGGTTCAGTGCATAATTGCTTTGAAGAGTTTGGTAAAGAGTGTTTTCGATAGGTTTTTGTATTGTTAGGTCCCGTACAGTGACACGAGCAACCCTCCTTGTGGGTTCACGGGATAGGCCCGGAGATGGTGGGTAGCCGTATGGTAGACCTTGTGCCTGAGCTAGTTGGGAGGAAGGTGGCTTGTTGTTGAGGAAATGCTTGGTCAGGTAGGTGCGATCGTGCGATTTTGGCGCCATTTGAAGGGTAGTGAGCCCACGAACTGGCAGCTGCATCTGGTCAGAGGGCGTGCGCCCGATAGTCAAACGAAGTCCCCGCCACCTTGAGCAGCTGTGGTAAAGATTTAGCTGACCGTAATATATCTCTGTGGAACGGAGTTTTTATCCTTAAATATCTTAACATTTTTACAAGGCGTATAGTTAGCATAGTTCGCCAGAACTGCTATATATGTCAGTAAGCGGAACTGAGCATATTTTAGTGGGAATCAGGAGTTTTAAGCGTTTTCCTAGTATTACGGTGCGGCGCTGACGTCGCTTTGGTTTGGCTGGTGAAGGCATCGTACTGGTTGTAGAAAGCCAAGAACGTCTGAAATGGCTATGAGAGGTTATAAGTGTTTGGTAACAGGCAACGGGATGGTGTCAAAAAGTGCGGGAGAGTTAAGGTGAAAAGATAAATGGACAGGCTAATTGGCAAAATTGCTCTTAAAAGTAGATCGATAGACCAGTAGAATATGTGGTTAGCAGCATAAAGACCTTTAAAATATGTCCGGACGGTAGCTGAAAACTCGACGATCCAGGCTTGAAGCAAACATTGACAGAAGGGTCAGCAAGGTATGAGGTTAAATTTTGTTGGCCAAATACTTAGGGAACATTTTCAACTAGAAAAACGGTTCTAATTATACTGAAAATGTTACAATAACACCCTAAATTGCAAAAGGCAACAACGAAATCACCATGGGATTCTCAAAAACGTTCGTGCTTGACCAAGTTGACTTTCTTCCTGGACGAGGTAACAGGTAGAACTGTAAGGGACGAAAAAGTCGAAGTTTCTTACCCGGACTTCCAGAAGGCATTCGATTCGGTGAACCACATGCTTCCTTAACTTATCACGATGTTTGCATTTTGGAGTAAACTACTGGACAGCACAGAGTTTGAAGGGCACACCATTCAGGGTAAGAGTCGGGTTTATCTATCGGGTATAGAATTGCTTTACAGCGTGGTGTCTCAGGGGTCTATTTTAGGACGAGTGCCCTTCACGTTGTAAGTCACCGACATAACCGAGGGCCTAGAAGCTCAGTGTCCTATTTTTGCAGGTTATATTAACTTATTTTTGACAACCATCACCGAAACCATCGAGAGCTATGTGGATAACATTTACCAGTGCTCGGTAAAATAAGATCTTCAGTTGAATCTTAGCAAATGTCAGCAAATCACTGCAAAAGAAGCTAATTCCGCCCACCACATGGTTATAACCGGGTAATAGGTCGCGATGGAACAAGTACCGCACAAAAAGGACATCAGAATATTAGTGAGTCCATGCTCAGTCTGCACTGTCAGAAAGGGGCCAAGGGTACGTGATAAGTCTTACGCCAGCCTAGAAGAAGTGCAGTGTCCAATGATCGCAGGGTTTTTCTGCCATTGTCCAGTGCATTTTTCCAACTGCATTTAGCATGCAGTGTCCGGGAATGGAGGCCATGTTTGGTAGCAAATATAAGAATACTGGAGTGGGTTCAACTTGTTTGTGAACGTTTGTTTCGACAGCTGAGGCATTTAGATTATAAGCACAGGCCAAAAGTACTCGACTTGCACGCTCTTCAAAGATTTTAGAAAAGATAAGATAATACAGATCGTTAAGATCTTTAAGAGCCTAGCCGAGTTGGGGGTCACCGTAGAGATCTTTTCAACATAGTGGGCAAGGAAATGCCAAGGTGTAATGAGAAAAAGGTTGTGAGAGATTGTATGGATACAGGGTTCAGATATAAATGGTTTCGCCATACGACTGGCGAATGGCTAGAATGGATGCGGTTGACGCTGGATCGGTGAGTGAATTCACAGGGAGACCAGATAAGGTATGATTATCGGTGTTTGGAGAGGACAGTGTGTGAGTTACCAAACAGAGGAAGATGGGCAGGGGTATGCGTGATAATAGTTTTTATCTTTCAAATATGACAGTTGGAGTCACTTGCAAGGATCCCGATCTGACCTCGTAAGCTGAAGATGACTTCAACCCTCCTGCTGACAAATCAATGCTTCCAGTTCCAGCTCCAGTTCCAGTTCTAGCAAGATTATAGGACTATTCGGCGAAATGATGATCGTCCAGGTTCTTGCTCCTTGGATCTAACGGAGCTTCGACAACAGGAGGGTGGAAACCCTCTTCAGTTCATACAAGGAAAAAAACAATTAGTGAGATGCTTCCCTCTGGACCGTTTCTTCCACCCAGCAATTCACAAACTGTCCTCTCCAAACACATCTAGCGCACTGACCCCACCTCGACCACTTTCTTCAGTAACTTATTCCAGCCATTCATCACTCTTGTGGTAAACGATCTGTACCTCAACCCCGTGGTTACGTGTTCTCGCACAATGGTTTTCCCGTTACCTCTAAGCGTGTCGTTCTCTCTTACCTGGATTTGGGCTCCACCGTGACCTCGTATCTCGGCCAGATCCTTAATGGTCTTGAAGGTCTGTGTTAAGTCACCTCTTGCCCTACGTCATCCCAGGGATTACAAGCCAAGCGCCCTCAGCCTCTGTTCATATCCAATGTGCCTCAGATGCGCAAACCACCGAGCTAAATTACGCAGAACCTGTTCCAGCATTTTGCTACCTCTTACCAACTATAGTCTCCATGCCTGGACACAGTATTTCAAATGCAGTCGGACAAATGCCTTGGACGGTGACAGAGGAACGTTGGGCCTCTTAAATCCTACGGTCCTCCTAATTTGGCGTAGGTTACACCGCGCCTTCTTGGGTGCCTTCCGACATTGCAAACTAAGTTTGAAGTCGGCACTCACGACTATCTCTAGATCTGTTGCTTGCTGAGTTTGTTTCATCGCAACCCGATGCCCAGGTGGTCCCATGTGGCGAGGGGAACTTGTTCCCTATTCCATGAGACGCTGACATTTGTCCAAGTTCAACGGATGATCCCAACTCACCGACCACTGGTAAACTTTATCCAGGTCCCTCTGGATAGCCTCACTGTTTGCTGTCCCTATTTGTTTGATGTCGTCAGCAAACATGAGACACGGAGTTTCCAATCCGTTAGCTATGTCGTTGACATACATAAGGAAGAGCAGTGGCCCTAAGACAGACCCCTGCGGCACCCCGCGGTGTAGCAGTCCTCTGTCCGATAGACACTCCTCGACTCTCAAGCTGAAAGATCGGCCCTTCAGACTTTGGGCTATCCAGGCACTCACCTTGGCATCAACGCGAAAGCCTTCACTTACTGGTCAAGAAGCCTGTGGTTCACGGAATCAAAGGTCTTCTGAAAGTCTGGACAGCAGACTTCTACTCTTTCGCCCCTCTCAGTTCTACCTGTTACTTCGTCCAGAACGTTTCTGAGTTTGGTCAGACAGGAAGGTTTGTGCCAAAATCCGTGCTGCTCTGTCATCATTAACTTGTTAGCTTCTAGGTGATTTACTATCCTGTCGCGAAGGGCCCTTTCAAGAGATTTTGGCATGATGGATGTCAAGCTCACTCGTCCAAAGCTACTACAGTTGTCTCTGTCCAAGCCTTTATGCATCGGTATGACGGTCGACGTCAGTTAGCGGGAATCTGCCATTCGTCCAGCGACGCATTAAAGAGCTGTTTGCTTCATTCAAAGAACTTCTGGCACAAGAATTTGGTCGAGTAGGTACCCCGCTTTAAAGTCATGAAATCTAACAGGAACTGGAACTTGGACTGACTTCGACGCTGCCGGAAAGTCAGGGTCACCAATTGTCACCTTGACGTGCTTTTCGGACGGGCATGCGTCGGTAGTCAGTTATCGCTGCCCAATGTAAGTGTTTTTTTGCGTATACTGAATAAACGGAAGACATGAGAACGTGCGTCCATTTCTAGGTTTCATGGAGTTCACGTCGTTTTGATCACTAATCAACCCATTATCCACGCATGAGAGTTATTGGTGTACACCACTGGGAAGTAAAATGCCCTCTGTGAGGGTCCCGTTCTTCAACATAATTTAGGTCCCCATGTTTAACGACTTGCTCTTGGATTACCATTAAATACAGCAAAGCCAGAAAGATTGGCGCTAAAATTCTATAGATTGTTCTCTCTAAGTTTTATCTAGGAATGTTCAGTAAATTGACTTGCTCAATGCACGATGAGAAACTTGCACTAGAAATAATAAAACGACATGTTGTCAAATTAATTGACATTTTTCGTAATTGATGTCGTCATTCACACAAGATCGTTATTTCTTCGGCAACCGTTTTCGAATTTGAAATGGCGGAGGATAAATTTGTCGGTCGTTTTGGTTACTCCTACTTGGGAGTAACCCACTCGAATTCAAATGCAGCGTATGTTACAAATCAAACATCTTTGCTAAGCTTAAGGCCTATTTTTTGGCTCGAAGTGGATTTTGATTAAGATGGCTGTGAAGTTCCTTGGAGCTGATCACCCCATGAAGGCCTTCCAAATTTCCATCTCCCTAATTCACTCGTATTCTAAGAACCTAGACGTAGCTCGTCCCTACGATTTCCTGTTCGCAGTTACCACAAGAGCTGCCTTTTGTCAGGATTGTCATGTCTCAACATGTTTATTCAGTTTGGTTGTTTTCATGATACCGAAGATAGGGCTATCCGTTATCTATCTGTCCACCTGTCCATGTGTCTATATATATATATATATATATATATATATATATATATATATATATATATAACATCCATCAACATTTTCTTCAAAATTCGAATAGGCTCTCCGAATAACTAACCTAGGTGTACCTCAAAATGTTCGAGCTGGGCTTCTCAGTTCAGTGAGAGTAGTCCTTGCATCAACGTGCTCCGGTACTAGTTGCCATCTCAAAGCACAATCTGCTCAAACAAAAAAGGAATGAGGAACAGTGAAGATCGACATGAGAATAATAAGTTGAGAAACTGTACAACAGAATGATTTCAAATGCAAGAGCGCCACTAACTGCGGCACTGGGCTATATTACTTATTGTCTCCAACCATTGCTTCGGGAAATCTCGTGGACTCCAACTCGGTAGTCTAACTGTACTTATACTAACCAGTCCACTAATTAAAACTTTCATATTTTTACCTTTGTCATGGACTAGCCACCCCGACTACCTGTCTCGAAGAACAGCATACAACGAGACAGTCGTTCCGTGGGCATGCGCGAAACGTGTCCCAGCCACTTTAACCTATTCTGATTCAGTGTTTGTTCTAAAGGCTGGACCCCAGGAACCAAGTGCCTTAGGCCTAACTTCTGAATTACTCAAATTTCTCCCACCATATTCTACTAATACTACGAAGACAACGATGTTCAAACACCGAAAGTATTCGCATACCTTCTGCTCCCAGCGGCCATGTTTCCGAGCCATACATAAATGCCGACCTCACTACCGTTATGTATAGTCGATGTTTGATCGATAGCTGGATATCACGCCGACACCACAGGTGTCTCAAACTAACAAATACCAATCGGGCTTTCTGTGTGCGTGGAGACACTTCTTCCGATATACGGCCACCAGGTGGGATACAACTATCCGAGAAACTAGATCTATCCACCTCACTCAGTTGTTCCTCTACAAGAATAAGGTTCCGCTTTGAACCAATCTAGTACTTCAATAGGTGTAAAACGCATGCCAAACATGCATACACTGTCGTTTGGACGATCGAGAAAAACTTGCAATTTACTTGGATCTTCACTCAGTAGCACAACATTGTCCGCAAATTGTAAGTCAAACAGGTTGTTGTATGAGAAGATTTCAGTACAACACGAGGATGATGCTATCTTTATAACCATCTCAGGGACAAAGTTAAACCTAAAAGGTGAACGTGAGCAACCATGACGAACACCACGTCTCTTGGTGAATTCGAGTCAAATGTCGCAGAAGCGCGAACTCGGCGTCGGCTGTTTGCATGCGGAGATTGTAAATGTGAAGTAAATTTCTCTGGAACACTGTTCAGTGAAGGGCAATGCCACAGAACTGGACGCTCGTTTGTCGAACGCTGCTTTCAAATCAAAAGATATGTGTGCCTAAGATCCGTCCAAAAAATAAAAATTTGGTAAGTGCAACTCCGACTGGGACGGAAACCGAGGAATTGGAGCCATTGACTACATCTAGCCGGCCACCACAAAGAGTGGGTGCAGACACAGGCTGCTCGTAGTCTTGAAAAGGTACTTTGCATTTTGAAAGTGCAAAGAACATACCGTACCGACATACCTCAATCGCCAAGCAGTCCAACGTGCTTTGAATTGTCTATGTATCGTCAGTCAGCAAGGCAATACCATCGACATATTCAAAAACTCAGTTTCTTGAGAGAAGTTCAACTCCACCGTCTAAAAGATCAGATAAAACGTTCTGTAGAATGTCTTCTATGCCGAAGTTGGATAGAAGTAGGGATAAATTGCAGCCTCGCCGTAATCCACTGGAGAACACGAAGGGCTGCGAGAGCTTATCATAATCCCCAACCCGACTTGATGTATGAAGGTACAACTCTTTGAGGACCGACACACTCTCCACTCCTCGATAAACAATGCCATAGAACAGACCTATCAACGGGCTCAATGTCTACGCAAATGTCTAAGAACACGATGGTCTTTAGCCTTCAGAAGGTAAAATTGTACTGTAATTTCTGTCGGAGGGTGAAGATTTGATCGACCCATACACGGCCAGCACAACTCAGACTTTGTACCCTTCTGCCTACCCGTAACGTCCCCACTGATAACACGCCCGATGCTCGCAACGGTTCATTGTCAAACAGTTTAGTAAGTTGCTTTCAATCTGCTAGCTCACGTTTTCTCAAAGCCGCGTTTGACAAGGGTGTCCCATCCGTTCTTGTTCAACTTTGCACTCGATGAGGTAATGGAGGAATGTTTCGGAGGTCTCCAGAATGTAGTTCTGGAACTGAGAAATAGTGAAAAGCTATGATCTATATCACGTAGATGACGTCATATGCCTGTTCAAATCCGTGGACCATGCAAAACATGCACTAGACAGATTCAAGGTCTTAGCTCGGTTTGGTATGTGCTCTGCACTTTCAAATAGTAAAGTGCTGTTACAGGGCTGGACGACAGCAGTGCCGAAGTTTATACTGAATGGACAGAAATTAACGGCTGATCCATTTCACTTACCTTGATAGCTGTGTGCCAAACGGTGGTAGCACGGTAGTGGAGGTGAGCACGCGTACATCGAAGGGTCAAGCAGCACCTGTGGCGTCAGCGTGATATTTCCCTGAAGTTGAAAGGTCGTGTCTACTGTACCGCTGTACGCTCAGTTCTCTTATATAGTTGCGAGACCTGGAGTATGCGTGTCGGAGATGTTCGTCGGTTGGAAGCTTTCGATCACCGATTTCTACGTCGTATCGCTAGAATTGAATGGAGTGATCGGGTGAGTAATGTGGAGGTTAGGAATCTAGTAGTAGTATTAGGTGCCGGTTCTGAGAATAATTTATCTCAGCGTATGAAGCTTAGTATATTATGTTGGTTGGGCCACATTTTGCGTATGGCGAACACTCGTCTACCATACCGTGGTCTATTTTGCTTTTCCCCCACGGAGTGTGAAAAGCCATGTGGAGGTCAGAAGATGACGTGGCAGTGTGAAATGAGAAAATGGACAGGTAACTTAGGTAAAGTGCGTTTCTCACGTCTCCGCGGTTGGGATTAGAAAGACTCGTCAACTAGCCGGCTGGAGACACTAAAGGATACGGCAGTGAACCGTGAACGGTGGCGATCGTGTTGTCATTTTCTATCGCATCAGAATGATTGAACAAGTGCATTCGTACAGTTAGACTGTTCTGTGTGTTGGCTACTACGGCATTCTTATCTTTTCTCACGCATGTAGGTTCACTCCCTATTCCTCTTGAATATTCACTCTCCTCATAGAAACATGTGACTCTGAGGAGTAGGCAGCGGTCAGTGAGGCTTGCCTTGCTGTTTAACACTGAATGATGATGATGATGAGATTTTGAACTGGCAAATAAAGAGCAACTGTGCGACCTAGATTGGGCAGATGACGTCGTGTACCTGTTGAAATCTGCGGACCATGGACAGCGTGCACTAGACAAACTCAAAGGCTGCAGCTCGGTTCGGTATGTTTTACACCTCCAAGGTATATAGTGCTGCTACAAAAATGGATGACAATATTCCTGAATGTGATACTGGATATGGAAAGTCGAGGTGGTCTACCCCAAGCCCATATCTAAAAGGTCTGGCCTGTGAAGCAGTACAACGGTGTGAGGATCTCGCAATCCATTGGAAGCCGGTCAGTAATGCCTTGGTTACCATGCCCTTCGGACGATGTCAGACGTCTTGAGTGATCAGTACACATCTCCAATGTAGACTTGAATACTTCTAAATCGAGTTTGTTGAAGTTGTTTGTCCACTAGGCTTTGTTTTTGGGACTGCTCATATCAACCAATATCGTTCTTTGAGAATGTTCTCATGAAATGCTCCAGTATGCTGTTTAGCAGCAGTTACTTATCGTACCGCCCAACATCTTTCAGTTATTGTCTTTTCAAAAACCAACGCTGGAATTGGATCAGCTTATTTTGATCCACACCTCCTGGAGAAATTAAATTATTGGAAGGTTGCTTATGCAGAACCAGTAGTGACATTACCCTTTCGTGTATGTCGCATGGTACATATATATAATAAGGGGACTTCGCTTGAATGGCATCCTTCTCGTCTTCTCACCTGTTGTCAACAAAAGCGCTCACAAATAAATATCCTCCTTCAGAATGTACTTTCCATCCGAGCCGTCAAGATATGTGTAGTGCATTATTTGGTCAGTATGCTCAGTTGTGACTAACTACATAATCTAACAATTGAATCGAATCTCGTAAGCTTCTTAGTTCATCAGATTCGACCACTTCGACCGGCAAAAGTTATCCCGCGGACAAAATCTTCAGAATAAGCATTCACTCAATCAATTTGCTTCTGCCAGTGCACGATCCGCTTTTCGTTCCATACCCTCCGGAATCACCATCTATAGGAACTCCACTGTCCTATATTTAACAAGAATTTTGACAAACCGTAACCGGGTTTCAGCCGAATTCCTGAGCAACCTGTCATAATGTGTTGTGATAATTCCTAGACGAGTGCTTTTATGTTTTTTACGAGGCGAGTGTATTTTTATTTTATTTATTTTTTTACCTCCTATTTTATTTTTACCCTCACATTTTTTGACTGAAAGGTGACATTATTTATTGCACGCAAAAGTCTACAGTTCAATACAACAATCACTAAGAATATGAGCAATTCAAGACTGAAGAAATCCCACCGTCTAGTTAAAGTACGCTCATTTTCCATTTTGATTACCCCATCCAGATCAGTGAATAGGGATTCATCTAAAGATCTTACTCTATTAGTAGCATTCAAATAAGGTCACATTTCTTTTACCCTTGATTTCTCTCTTCACCTGACGCATGACCGATTTTCACTTTATCCTCACCCCTTGCTTAGGCATATATTTGGTCGTTTTTCTTCCAAAATATCCGGTATTCTACGGCATCCCAAATGTAACTTATTCCTGTTTCATCGCTGTGTGCCTGCGTCTGTATCTGCTCCACCTTATGTGATGAACGAAAGGCTCCATGCTCCTCCACGCCCCATTGTGCATAATCTAGATGAACTCAAAGAACTCCGGTACGCAGGAAGTATTGTCCGCCAAATTTTTCAGGAACTTGAACGCAAACTCGGACCCGGTTGGACAACTCAGGATATCGATGATTTTGTTTTCGAACGCTGTTGTTCCAAAAAGGTCTACCCTTCTCCCCTGGGATATCATGGCTTCCCAAAGTGAGTCTGACACCACGTTTTCACTGTTTTCACTTTTGGTATCTTGGACCATATTGCCAATTCTTTGTCTTAATGAAATATGTCGAGAACATCCCGATTTGTACATCCCCGCACAACGGCTCAAGGTGTGGATTTTGCGTCCAACAAACCCCACGTGATTTAGGATTAAGCGACAACTTAGTAACAACAGCAGTGATGAGTTCACTCGTGGCTGCTCTGAACTGGGCTTTAAGTTGTCGAAATGTGCCAGGTGAAATTAGCTTCCATAATTATATGGTGCGAGGAACTGGTTGACTTCATAAACAGGCGCTTTCTTTTGAGTCTAATCGCAACGCACAAGGCAGCTAGAGGGCACAGTGGATTCAGGTTCAATGTAGCAAATAGTTTACAAAAAAACCAGTGGAAGCAACAAATGGGGTGGATTAAACGCAAGGAAAATGGCGCAGGCTGGTGCGTAGGAAGTCAAATTGTTTGAATTATACGCACATTGGCGATGAAGACGGAACTTGAGTTAACTGCTCTCAAAGAAAGTCATGCCACGAACACTTAGAATAGTTCCGTGGATCAAACACAATTTTTAATGCATGATCTGTGGAAAGTTGAACAGGACCTTGACAGGCCGAGAAATGGGGAAAATCCTCTAGTATTTTAGAGTACCTTCTTGCTAAATGGCTGACGTGATCTCGCAGCGCTATGGTGCATTTGGGAGATATTTCCCACCGATATTAAAGGCGTAGAGAATTCATTTTTCGACGAGGTTATACTTCACGTCTAACAGGATCTGTAGACACCGATGTGGCTTACTTCTCGACAGGAATGTGGTTCTAAACCAAATGGGGAGCTCACCAGGATGTATGGAAGTTTTGCGCTGAAATGAGCGACACTGTCTTTACCGGACTACAGTTATCCTACACCCCCGACTTCTTCCTCCCCCACTGTCCCTCTCCTCCCACCTATCATTAGCACTAGGAAGATCCACCAAGCACTGGGTTCTCTGAACGTTTGCCAACCACCCGCTTCGGACGGTAATCCACTCGTCGTCCTTACAATGTGCCCCTGAGTTGACTTCCCTTTTACGTCACCCCTTCTGTCTTTCTGTCAAACTTTCTACCTTCCCGGCCTCTTGGAACCATGCCGTGATTCACTCTATTCCTAATCACGATGATCCTACTGACTCTAAAACTTACCATCTAATTTCCCTCAAACCTTTTATTTAGAAGGTATTTGAAACGATCATCTCCGATCAACTGCATTCGTTTGTCGAGTGCGAAAGACTACTGAGCAACCACCAATGTCGATTCTGATCTCGTCGTTCAATCGGCGAAATGCCAGCTCTCGCCCCACACTTCTGGTCGGCTTCACTCGATAACCACAGAGAAACGCACCTGGTCTCGCTCGTCATTTCTAAGGTTCTCGACCGAGTTTGGCAGGAAGGTCTTCTGTTTAAACTTCCCACGTTCAGATTTTATCCGGGTCTCTTATCGTGATCATCAAATTTCCTGAGTAAGCGAACCATTTTTATTTGAATTGGCGAGGTCCTGCCCCACTCATTTAATGTGAATACTGGCTTTCCCTAAGGTTCAGTACTTGCGCCCATCCTCTCTTCTATTTATCAATGATCTCTCCACTACCTACAACCTAATTCATTATTTTGCTGAAGACCCCACCCTCCATTGTCCTCTTTCCTACCGAACTCCTCGCCTTTCGAACACCAACTTCGATCGTCACCGTTTTGTCGCCAATGTACCTTTAAGATCTGGTCTTGAACACATCTCTTGCCTGGACTCCAACAATATAGTTATATTTAATGTTTCGAAAATCTTCCTTGCAATTTTTTGAAACGTCACCCTTTCTCCCCACATCTGTCCTTTGACTCGTCTATTGTGAGTTTCACAAATTCCGTTTCTCTTCTTGGCTCACCCTTTAGTTCTTCATTATTCTGGCCTTCCTTCATCTGAGCCTTCTTCTCGCGTTCTAAGCGAAGCTGGTTTTCTCCTGTTAGTCAGATGTTTCTTCACCTCAGCTTACTTACTGTATTAAGTTCAAATGCGTTCCGCAATTGAATACTGCAGTCGCGTGTGGGGTGGGTCTTCGGCTTCTCTTTCCTTTCTCTATCGGGTTCAACGAAGACCTTCGACGATCCTCCAGTAACATCTACTTTCCAGTCACTAGCTCCTCATTGGGCATTTGCCGATGTTTTCGTTATTGTTCTTCGACTTTGCTTCAGCAGTTCTTCCTCCTGTAACCTTTTCTCACTCTTTTTGCATACAAGCAGCCAGTTACCCTTATCAAGTTTCTGTTGCTAGGTTCTGTATTTTTTCTTCTAGTTTTTTCCCTCCCCCAAACTTCTAAACTGTGAAACACCCTCCCACTTTGTGTATTCCCGCTGGCTTACAATGTTTCAGAAGTAAGATCAACACATTGGCTATTACGTGAATTTTTCCCTCAATCTCCCCCCCCCATTACAGGGTCTCTTGGCCACGGAGTTTACCCATTAGGCCATATTTCACGATGTATAATAATAAAAAATAGTTCACAACTTTCATGTGACAAAAGTTCGACTTATTCTTTTGTTTACCGTGAGTTCTGTACAGATCAAATGCACTGAAAGCCGTAGCGAAGAAAGAGGAGAATTCACTAGAAAAAAGGAAACAGAAGCACGTTTGTGTGTGTTTTACCACAAACGCGTTTGTATCCTCACCTGAACTTCCGGTCAGAAATCCCAGTACGCGATGTAGAGGAACGCCACTGCGTGCCGGCTAACCATTTTGGTCCGGCAACTGGCGTTTTATTTCACAATCCCTTTGGTTATTTTTCGGTGTAATCAAGTTCATACCTCATCCAACATTATGCCTTAATTTCAGACCGAATCACTGGGTGTACAGACATGTGAAACATAAACGTTAATAAAGAAAATTTGGACCTTGTTAAGACCGGAATGAGATAACGCAAGCTGTAATGTGCTTCATCCTGTAATGATAGTTATGCTCATGGGCACCTGTGTCAGGGATTCGGAGCACAATGGCTGTGACAAATAACTGAAGGACCGAAGGCTCCTTCGGATTGAAAGGCAACCGCAGCGTCGGACAAACAGTCTCTGACCGTGGCTACATCGAATCCCAAATTACGAACTATTTTATTGGTGTTTCCTCCTAGGAAGCTTAAAACAAATAGGCCGCATTGTTTTGTCTCATTGAAATCTAGAACCCATGCAGCAGTATCATTCCCCGGGCAAAACAAAGCGACTGACGCAGCATGGGCTACCACTTCCGGATTGGACTCGGACATGTTTATTACATTCAATTTTAAAAACGCAGAGCTATATTCAGCAAATCCTGCTCACGACCGTGTACTTTGTATATGTATTGGTAAAAACCTTGGCAGCGACCGAAATCAATATTTTTCGCAGTATTTTGGCTCTAAAATCCTTTTCAAATGTAGTATTACTCGCATAAGCGCCCAACCAATGGAAATAAAAGGGTCGGAGGTCAGGAACATTTGCTCCGGAATATATACATATAGCGTTTATTGAATGTCATTCTTTAGTGCCTCACTTAATATTACATTAAGTAAGTCGGTTGTCAGCCATTCGAGCTTCCCAAGTTTCAGCGTTGTTTATCCATTCTTAAGCGTCGTTTTTTCGCAGGTGGTTATTTGTTTTTGTGGTCGGTCTTGAATCTCCCTAAGAACAGCTTGCTGACCGTAACATATTATCTGTTACTGGGTTTCCTGTCAAATCTGTCGCTGCTGGTAGGAAATTTACTCATTTCATTTCCTCCATCATCTGTAATTACTCCCTATAGGTCTGTGTGTACGTCAGTCAATGAAGTTGCTTGTCACGGAATTCCCTCTTCCTCTGAATTGCTTCAACCCGGAGATTTAATTTCCGTGGATATATCTATTTACACGGGCCAGGCGCATGGTGATGCTTGTCGCAGCTATGTGATCTATGCGTCCAACGGTCAGCTGTTGAACTCTGATAACTATAAGAAGCGTGTCAGGATTGCACAGTTCTTGTGCGATGTGGCACAACTGTGTTGCGAGGCGGGTGCTTCGATCTGTGCTCCCAACGTTCCATTCCGTGACATAGCTCATGTCATCTCCATGGCTGCTGACAATCATGGTTGTCGTGTTGTGGCAGGAATTCGGGGACACGGGATTGGAAAATTTTTACACGGGCCGCCTGAGATCCTTCATTCAGTGTTTGAGCTTCCACTGGCTTCCCCAGCGTCCTCGGGCGTGATGCAAACGGGCAATGTGTTTACCATCGAACCATGTATTGCTCTCGCTGACCCGTATGCTGTCAAACCCGAGGATGGATGTTTCCAAATGCCAGCAACTCTTGTGGTCGCCGAGGATGGATGGACAGTCACTACAACCGATCGGGCTCTTTGTGCACAGTTTGAGCATACGATCGAAATTACGGATGTGGGGAACATAATTCTCACTTAGGTTTATAAGTTGACGAACGCATTTCAACTGTTGCTTCCAAGTTTGCTCTGTCTTGATATCATAAGTACAGATTATTTTCAATGAAGATTTAGGTTTTCCCACCGCATAAAGTCTAGGTATCATTGGCACTATTACAACCAAGGTCACGGATTCACTATGTGAAACGGTGGCGGTAAAGCTGTGACGGAGGAATTAATGTGATAACCGTCCCATCTAAGTTGCTGGCAGACAACATTTTCCGCCGGCTGTCTGATGCTCTCAAGGGCGTACGCGTAAGGACCAGGCCGATTTCTGACCCGGCCGGGTTGTATCGATCATTTCATTCTGCGGCGAATTTTGGGAAATAGATGGGAAGCAAAAAAGATTTAGCTGATCAGGGCATAAAACATGCATATGTGAATAATATGACTGTTTCTACTTGGCCCTCTGAGAGCTGTTGTGGTCAGTAAGTTTTTGTCCAGATCGAGGTGTGGTGTAATTGTCGGGATGTACTTGGAAATTCGTCGCTTTAGAACTTCACAAAAAGCAGTGTACCTAACCAAGAATCTATTCTGCAGTAGGAAAGACGGGATTTTACAGACTATTGAACATGGACACTTTATTGGTAGTTGTCAAAAGCTATTGCGATGAAATCATACAAACACTTCAATCATAATTAACACTACTCTTCCGCCATCTGTGCATTGTACTACTTCATTGATATTGATCAGGTGATCAACTATAATTAGGTTTTTCCGGCAAAGCACGACCTAGTCCATCACTGCTGAGCCAGGGTAAGCATTCAATCATTTTACCTTTTTCAAAATGGTACGAGGTCTTTGGTACGAAACGGAATTGTTGAACCAACGATGAATTATTAAACGAAGGAAGTCAGAGGGCTTCGAAGGATGTGTTGCAGTATGTATGACATATTTTGCAAAACCGATGTCGGATCGCGCTCGTTGGGACTAGAGCAAAGTTCCACAACCGATTGACATCAAGGAGTGATTCATTGTCACACTAATTGCCTCTAAGGTTCACTGATAGATGACGGGATGTGCTTTGCGGAACAAAGTTGAATAGGAATTCGATCGATTAGGCAGCTGATAAGGAAAGTTCCCAACACACAGTCCATAGATTAGTGACCAAGATCACCCCGTTAGGATCAATAGGTATATGCAGAACCCTGTGTTCGTAGGAGAACTTTGCAAATCGGGTGCATATTTACGACCCTAGGCCCAGCTAGTGGTCGATATGGTGTGTAACCGGAAGTCCTTTTTAACCCCTGCGATATGCCAGTAGTACTTGGCATTTATGGCGGACACCATAAATAGTAAATTGCAGGCCCGTGTTTGTTGTTGCAACTGGGATTTCAGAGAACTAACTCAAAATTTTTGAATCTCTACAGCTTCGCCACAAGTTGCCCGTAAGCTCATTATAGAGATGGTTTAGGCTAAAACATTTCCGACTTCTTTGAGATTATGTAAAAATAGGCCCATCCTCTTATCGGAGCCCCGATGTATCTTCAGGTATGAGACTGTTTGCTTTATGGCATGCGGACTATCTTGTGCCTTCGAACGAATACCCGTCGGTTGCCAGTACATCTAAGTGACGTTGATTTTAGTGTGTCGGTTTGATTCGAAACCGAATCGAAGGAATTAAATGAGGCAGACAGATGTCATTTGAGTGGTTACATTGCCCCGGTGGCCATATATCACATGAAGCGTTGTTGCACTTAAAGCAGGTCTGTTTACCGGCTGCATCCACGTGTCATCAGCACTGCTGTTTGCATATGAGGGACAGAACACAACGCGTGCAACTTTGTCAAAAGTAACCCGATCTGTAGCAAATAAGCAGGCTGTAGGATTTAATACAACGTAAGTCCGCGGTCTACCCAACCACTCAAATCAATGGAATGATAGGCGCGCAGTCAGGCAGCTTAATTCATCTCGCAACCGCGAAGTTATTTAGTTACTTGAGTGAGCAATCAATAGCAAAGTTTGCGAAAACTAGTGAGACCGAATGGGCGGATCAGTCACCATCTGGCGTAAAACAAAACCCTACAGGAATGCTTGTCTCAGTCGAAAATAACATGATCACAGTAGTCGGTGTGCTGCTGCAATAAGATTGGCTATCCCAAGCAGCTCATACGGCAGTTGCGGGTGGATGGTAGACCAAGACTGTCAATGTTTGAATATCAGGATTGTACAAATACGGTGGGGATAGCGATACCAGCAACACGGTCACACATAAGGTATTTGGATCTATAGCGTAATTATTCGATCAAGCACTGAATTTAAATGCACAAAGATGGTGGTGTTGCGTGCACCCATAGAAAGTCTCTCATTGAATGCTGTTCTCCAAGGCGAACAGTGGTCAGTTCAAAATATGGCCAAAGGTTTTAAGAGATTTGACTAGTAAACACCTAGTAAGGTGAATTAGAATTCTGGTCTGAAGTCCACGAAATCCACCGAATACTAGATGAAGTGACTCTACCACAGCCTTTCGCATTCTTTCATTTGAATTGTTTCTTTATTCGCATAATTCCCCGATTGATGTTCCCTGTTTGTTTGTTTTTTGCAAGTTCATTTTCCTACTGGCATTGGTCTGTTGACAACTATGAGTATTTTTCACTGTTTAACGCAAATCGAGGAAGCTTAAGAATGTTGGTTTAGTATAATTGACCGGATAGTAAAAATAGCCACTTCTCGGTATCTGGACCCGATTGAAATCATAAAACAGGATAGAAAAAAACGGTAAGCCACTTTTTGGATGTCGGCTATGATGTAACCGGAGGTGCATCTAACCATCGGTTGCGGTTTTTCTACAGTTTGTGATTCATTGATCTATAATAGCTACCGCGTTAAGCGCCATGCTACATTTCCCAATGCAGACTGTTGCAGCCCCAGCTTCCGTACGGTACATACGTGCTCCTTGCCACCGTCAGAGTAAATCGGGATTGCACTGGGTTTCTGTTTGTCATCTTATTAGTTTAGCAGGAAATTCGAACACTACTCAATTCGCTTTTAAACGTTTTGAAAATAGGACTGCGACTGTTACGTAGTTGTGCGCTATATTATGATGTATTACAACGTATCAAAGCTTTCATATAAATCTAGCTTTGATTGAATGTATTGTTTGTTAAGGTTTTCGATAGTCTTATCTTGCCGATCAAATCCATTCTCCAAGCCGCAGAAGGAGCTGAAAATTACAACCTTGCTGACTCTCTGAAGCTTCATGTGCAGTCTTTGAATGTTCTTGATGATGGGCTCTCATTTTATTATCATATTGAATTCCTCCCAAATATAGGAGCAGATAAAGACAACACGCTAACGCTTGACAAGCGACCTCTATGAATCAAAAGGAAAAGTATTGACACCGCGTTCCTCACTGGTGTTAGCGCGAGTGACTAAAAAACTACGTTGTCAGCGAGAGTACTTTCCTTAAGACATGATGCTTGTGAATGAAGACAACTGTGCAGAAAAACCCTCGGTATAACAGGATTACTTGTTTAGTGATTTTTGGAATGCGTTCTTAATCTGCAAAGTGGCTTGTAAAGTTTACAACGATAGAAACAGCTTGCTTTAGGTTCATCCCGATGGTTTTTGTTTGTTTTATCTGAGGGTCGAATACGGAGGGAACTGTTTTAATATTCTTTGTTTTCTTCCGTTAAGATCCATCTGCTACATTGATCCGCTCACTGAAAACCTATTTGTCAGTGCTCCAGTTTCATCGACTCTCATGTGCGCATTAAAAATCCGGCCGTGGAGGTTGCACGCCATGAATCTATTGGACGACGACTGACCAACAGCCCTAGAGGTGACCGGGAGCAGCGGTAGATAAAGAAGTTTAAGGAACTGGAGCAAACTGCGGCTATCGGGAATAGTCGAAACTTTTACCGACTGATTAGAAATACTGGTCCACGGAAGTCGAGCATAAGTGAGGTGCTTAAAGAATTTGACGGCCGGAACGTTGGGCAGAACACCTTAGCAGTTTAATTGGCGCGCGATCGCAATGGACCTTTCACTTATGCCTACAAGTGAATCAATGCACATGGATAACTGCCCTCTATTCGAAATGGATGTTATTATAGTGATAAACTTCCTGAAAAGATAAGGCAGCTGGACCTGGCGGACTGTCTCCGCCCTTCTTCATGGACGGTGGCAGTCGATCGTTCACTACTCCTCGTTCTTTTTTGAGTGCGTGATGCTGCGATGTAGTAGCCAAAGCCAGAGCACATTGTGGAACTGAAACATTCAAGATCTTAGATGACTGCCTATGCAAAACGTCTATGCACAGAGGCCTGCGGCAGTTGTGGTGTGTATTGCGCATGCTCAATGCTAGGCAGCCAAAAACCATTGCGATCATTTTTTTCTGATGCTGCATAACATTTTTCAATAGGATTTCAGATCGCTGTTCTCTGTGATTACTCCTCTCTTCCTCAAAATTTAATTTATTTCTGCTAACTAGCATTAAGCTAAGACTATGACGGTATGGGTAAACATGAACAACGCCAAAGGTTCTTGTGAATCTTGCCCCGCATGCTCTCACCCAGTTAATGCACTTCTCGTCACGTGATTTGGGCAAGCTGCTCTGCGTCACACGTAGATGAGTCAGACCATCTGAGTGGACCGATTTTGTTCCGCTGTCGCATTGTTGATGCTTGTCACAGTTTCGCGTTGGGGTTCTGACGTGCTACACAGGTAGAATTGAAAACACTGAGTTTGCTAAACATAGCTATGCAGTTTGCATGAATGACGTACTGAACCAATAAAGATGGGATCGTTATCGCCATTCATATAGGATCGGTTTTAAAGGCAAAGCCATATCCCAGGCCAATAGAATAAGAAACTTAGGAATGTTCATGCACTTCAGGCCCCGGGTACCAAAGATCTACAGGACTTTGGGGATGTGGATTCAAAAATGTAACCACGACGAGGACTACGTATCTTATCCGGTAAGCGAATGACGTAGAGGAATCTTCAGAAGGGAAGACAGATTACTTGTCACAAACACTAAGGCTAATCTTTCGGGACGACGCACCCCAAGGAGTAAGACGTGTTGCAAAATCACTGATACAAGCAGCCCAGGTACTAGGATTTGAATTCATTTGAATACGTGATCATTTTAAGAAAACTTAGTCTGTGAAATGTCCTGAAAAAACCGTAGGAATAAGTACCAGTAATATTCGTCGACCAAATGATAGGCCGCATATTACGGATAATCAAGATTGTTGCAACTGCCAGGTGTGAAATGCGAGATGGTGATTCGGATAATATTTAATTTTCTCACAACGCATCACTTTGTGTTTCCGAAGTGGGACTTCCGAGACAATTTTACTGTAACACTGGTCTTATGAGTGGGGACTAAGAACAGTTGGAAAGTTGCAGTTGTGCGTTATATCCACCTGGTTTTCTCGTACACTTCTCTTTAGTTTGTTACCATTGTTAAATGCAAGGGGTAATAATCCGGTGATCTCTGTCAGTTACAATCCCCTTGGATTCAATCAGATTAGGACCTCATTTTTCGGACCTTGTTTTTTTAGTGCAAAGTTATCTATAAAATGGTCGATGTTTATAAGAAAAAGTACTCCAGGCTGATTCATCCAACTGTTCCTTGCTTCTGGCCTGCTAGCTATTTTTTGCAGCTCCGATGAAATAAAACCGTCAGAATAGGAATAAACACTGATCACTGATCGAGTACATTCAGTCCGTTCAGCTAAATGATTGTTAATAAAGACTGTTCATACGGGCTCCCTTCCTTTGTTACCGAAATTTCACCGACTGCTTTGTCGGCCGTGATTTCACATGGTATTTCGAGAAGATAATGCTTATGTCTCCCCTGAACCATTGTTCGTTCACCAGAAGTAGTTAATTTTACTTTACAAATAAGCACAACCTGACACATTACACCATTAAAGTTCGTCAATAATTCTGACCTATGTCACGGAGCAGATGACTATAGCACCCTTATACGTCAGACATACTAATGAGAAGGTTTCTAACTGCCACTAAAATGGATCGGTGGTACTTGAATCTTAACCGGGAAGCAGTGGTCTCATAGACAGCTCTGATAACGGCTTTCATAAATGTCAATGTAAGGTACCACTTCAAACCAGACCAACAAGATGCTGGATTCACATTCATAGGCTGAACGTAATAGAACTAAAAATGTTGAGAGTCTCTGAGGTTTTGAGAAAAATTGAGGCGCTTTAGCATCCGTAACATGATCACTAGAAGCGACTCATCTTCATCGTTCAATGTTAAACAGCAAGGTAAGCCTCACTGACCGCTGCCTTTTCCACACACTTACGAGTTTTTATAAAAAGGGTGAATATCGAAGGGGGACAGGGAGTGGATCTACACAGGCGCGAAAAGATAAGACGCTGCTGCAGCCAACACACAGAACACAGTCTAACTGTACAAACGCCCATCTTTCAATCATTCTGATTCGATAGAAAATGACAACACGATCGCCACTGTTCACGGTTCACTGCCATATCCTTCAGTGTCTACAGTCAGCTAGTTGACAAGTCTTTCACACCCCAACCACGAAGACGTGAGACACCTACTTTACCTAGGTTTGCCACGTCATCTGCTGACCTGCACATGGCTTCGTCCATTCCTTGGGAGAAACGCAAAATAAGGCACGATAGGGTAGACGACTGTTCTCCGTACGCAACACGTGACCCAATCAGCGTAGTCTACTAAGTTTCATACGCTGAAACAAGGTAGTCTTGGAATTGGCAATTGCATTAGATTCCTGACCTTCACATTACTCATCCGACCACTCCATCCAGTCCTAGAGATACTACGTAGAAATCGGTGATCGAAAGCGTCCCACACGAATATTCCATTTCTCGCGACCGTACAACAGAACTGAACGCACTGAGGCATAGTACACACGGCCTTTCAACTTCAGTGAAATATCTCGCTGACACCACAATTACTTCAGTCCAGCGTAAGCTGCCCGAGCCTTCGATATACGCCTGATCACCTCCACCACCCAGCTACCATCATTCGACACGCAGCTATCGAGGTAGGTGAAACGGTCCACAATCGTTAGTTCCTCTCCGCTCAGTAGCATGTTCAGCGCTGCTGTCGTCCAGTCTTGCAACAGCACTCTGCACTTTGACGTTGCAAAGCACATGCCAAACCAAGCGACCGATCTCTAGAGCTTATGTTATTTACCTCCTTGCAGTTAGGTAGCTGGTGTTTTTGCTCCATTAAACATAGCGACCCTTGTGAGATCCAGTGCCTTTGATGAACGCTAGATCTAGGACCACATGCGAAATCTACTGCCAAACGCATAGCCTGTCTGATTTGATCCCACTGCTCGTCTACATTATTGCTCGTCGGAGTTCGTAGTTCCTCGAACAGTTTCTGTTCATAGCTGTTGCGAACAGCCGAATCAGACAGACGTTTGACGGTCAATCGGGTCTGTGGTCTGCGTCGATGGCCGTTGAGTTGCAGCAAAAATCTCATTAAAACTGACGCATGGTCCAACTCGACGTACGTGGTCCAGAACGATCCACAGTTCTGGACCGATCCGCGCCAACGGTAACTTACTGCAATATGGTCGATCTGACTCAGACCACCTGCCGAGTTAGAGCTCTATGTCGCAGTGCAACGCGAACTGTGTTGGAAATTCTTACTAGATAGGAATCAGTTATTGTGCGCACAGAATTGGAGAAGTCTTTCCCCGTTGTCTGTTCGATGAGCAGGCAAGGCGCACCGCCCAACCAAGTAGGATTCCGATGCACCAAGTTTTCCAACCTGTGCATTAAAATCACCTGCTACCAGTACATTGTCTGAGCGTTCGCTCTTCCGAACAATGGTAACGAGATCATCGTAAAACGGGTCTTTTTGCTTCATGTTTTTATGATGTATGCCATGATAACAAATAAACTGCGCTTAATGCTG